>JAQHUG010000039.1:6563588-6602186 GCA_028555095.1 Dicrostonyx torquatus | reverse complement strand
CCAGTTCTGGATGGAGGAGAATACAAACTGCTCCTTTGGAGACTACAACGGTCTCCCAGGGAAGACAGATATGGAGGGCATTGGGACATAGTGTACCTTGTTTAAGAGCACCTTCTCCAGCTCGGATGAAGGAGATTTCGTTAGAATCAACCATGTGGTGTGCACCATCTTGCAGAACAAACCGTAGCCCAGAAAGCTTGTGACCGGAAAGAGGACCCTTTTCGCAGGCATCTAAAAATCCCTAACAACGAATGAATACAACTGCAATGAGATTTCACTTGCAGAGCACGCCCCAAATTCCAGAACAGGTCAGAAACGTAATGTTGTAAGATGCATGTCTTACACCTCTCAAAGAATGCTCTGAGTAAGTTGGGCATCAGATAAACAACCCTGTGGAACAGGACAGTGCATGAAGATGTGAGGGGCTGGGAAGGGAAGCCAGGGGCACCCACCAGCCCTGCCCATAACCTTAACCTCAGGCGTCACTCAATGCTTACCCTCCCTCCCAGAGGCAGCAGGGCCTCGGGTCACCAACCCGACCCAAACACACATGTAAGCAGCAGCTGTGGCCTGAGCCCCGGTGACAGACCCATCACTGCTCGGCTGGGATGGCAGATCACACCAGAAAAATCACTGTGTAAGGTTGCACGATGTTGTTAAGAAATAGGATTAGAGGGAATTTCAGGTTTTTTTAATGCAACTCCCTTTTAAAAGATAGCTTCATTAAGGCACAATTTACATACAACAAAGTGCGTATGTTTAAAGAGTACAGTTGACAAGTTTGCAACTCATTTTCAGGCACCTAAGTACTTCAGAACTCCTCCAGTTCCGTCACACAGCTACACACTCAGCGGTTACTTCTGACATTTCAGAACTGTAAACTATGTATGCTGAAAAATATGTAAATTCTTCTTCTCTTTCGTCTGTGAATTTTGGAGACATCTGGGATTTAGAAGTGTGTGAATGGCAAAGGATAATCTTAAAATAAGAGTGAAATGCATTACCAGCAACAACAAAAAAATGCTATTACCACTGAAACCAAAATGATAACCTGCTGTCTACAAAATAAACAATTGCTCAGAGCGTACATGCAAGTACGGAGAAAGGAAAGCAGGCGCTGGTGCTTCATGAGCACGCACAGCTCTCTGCCATTCCACCGGACAACTGTATCCGGCCTCGATATTTTTGAGAAGTGCAGGTAAATTGTTACTTCCAGTTTAACTAGTTCTGCTTGGATGGAGTGGCGCACACCTTACCCAAAGTACTCAGGAAGCAGAGGCAAGTAGATCCCTTTGAATTCCAAGCCTATCTGGGCTACATATAGACTATCTGTCTCCAAACAAACAAACAAACAAATGAAACAAAGTAGCTCTTCATTTACCAAGAGCACGTTCATCAGCAGCAAAAACCAAACGCAGTAGGGAAGAAGCCAGATGCCAGAGTCAAACAGACAAGCACCCCCCCACCAGCACACAGAACTCGCAGAACCCTTAGGACTGCTATATACTGTAAAGACTGAGTATAATCGAGGCAGTAGTATCAATTCACGAGGAGCGATTTATACATATGACAAACAGAGCAACTTGCCCCCACTGTCACAGCCCCTGAACTGGAGATTGGAAGATGGAGAGCCTGTCGGTCCATAAGGAAGGATGGTTAACGGAAAGGACCCATGACAGGCCAACAGGACAGAAGGTATGATCTAATACCATGTAATCCGCCTTCAAACACAGACAAACACTGCAGAGCTTTGCTACACATCACCTTCTCGACGGCAGGCACAAACTGCTTGGGAACGTTGGCCCCGAAGGTCTCGTCGGAAAACTCCAGTTTAGTGTACTCCTCTGGGGCCAGGGGCTCCAGCACACCGATTACCTTCCCATACTGGCCAGCACCACCGGACTGCTTTTTATGTGTGAAATCAAACCTGCAAATGATGTAGGGGGTTAAAAAAGAGTACTAGTAATCAGTAAAATCAAATAACGTCCACTAATTTACACAAAAATCCACATTTCATATTTTTTTAAAACTTATTTCTTTGACTATGATGGCCATACTAAGAAATTTATTATAGAAGTTATTTAGAAGAAATTCTTCATTTCTGTTCTTACTCAGGGGTGAAAGAGGGGCATACCACCTAAGCAATCATGTTTTTTCTTTCTTCTAATAACCTGCATCCGACCCTGGACTGCCACCCTTCCGGGTCACACACTGCAGTAAACAAGTGTGGTTACTGAAAATAACTTGATTTTACTATTTGGCATTACAGATAGGTGATTTAAAGGGAGTATCAGACGTAATAATTAAGACCTGAAAATGATTAATGACAAAGTGATAATGACGAGCATAAAAACGGCTTTCAAAAAGAAATGAACTTCAGCTCGTGTTTGCATCAAGCCAGTGGATGGAACAGTGTTTTCCGTGACTCTCAAGCACGGAGACACAGCGCACAGGCGGCTGTTTCTCAGGACACGTGGAGACGCAGTTACCAGGAGGCTACTTCCTAGGAAAACCATCTCGTGTGTGTATAGACTGTTTGCCAGGTGCTTCTTCCTTTAGCTCCTTCTTCCTTCAACCCAACGCTTTCCAGGGACAATCACTTTCAAAAGTAGGTACGCCACCTACAGGTGGATCTATAGATATTAGTGGACAAGCCTGTAAGTGGCTTGGAAGAAGCAAATGTGAATAATGGCAGGAGATGCGTGTCTGGAGGGGCAGAACTTCCTGAAGAACCCGAGAGTGCGTGTGTCTAACTGCCTTCTAATAATCTTCCCGTGGCCAAGAGCTTGAGGATGGGCTGGGAAACCCCAGAGAGTAAAAACTTCATTTCCCTGAGAGGGAAAAACATCTCTAAGAAGCAAGAGAAGGGAAGCAGAGGGCGAAACCCTCACGAAGCCACCAGAGAAATCCAGTGGAAGGGTTTCCGGTGCGGAAACCGAGGTCCTGCCAGGCACTCAAAGTTCTCTGAGGACTGGGCATTTTGTTCTCAGTCTACCAACGACAACAGCTCCCTAAAGCAGCAGAGGCTAAAGAGGGGTTCAGCGGGGAAGAGAGCTTGCTGTCTAGTCTGATGACCTGAGTTCAAGTCCTGGAACCGCACGGTGGAAGCAGAGACCCAGGTCTCACAAGGTGTCCTCTCTCTCCACACTCTGACCACAGCACACACGTACCCCTAACCCATACCAAACAAAATAAAGTTATGAAGGTTTTTAATGAAGACATAGTCTGTATCTGTGCTATAGAGATTAGCTATGGTTAAATCTAATCACAGCTATTTAAACCAATTGAAAATTCATCAACTTAACAACTCAAGGGCACGAGCCCTTGAGACAGTGACCACAAGACCACACAGGACAGAGACAGGACACTCTAGACTGCAGAGTCCCTCAGGCACCAAGGTCCAAAGAATCAGCTCACAATCACGTAATTCTATACTTTTAGGGACAACGTAACTTATGAATGAGAGGAAGCCAAGTGACAGAATGTAAGGGCCAGGTTTGTGTCAAATACTTGGTGTGCACTAAACCCAGAAAGCGTTACAGTTTCCAGCCATTATTTTAGAGGTCAGAGAGGCTAAGTAACGAGACAAACCTGACCGCACCCTACCACCAAAACCAGGGTTGGCAACAGACGCATAAGCAAACATTTTCCTAGAATGCTAATAAGAAAATATAAACTGACCAGACCCTGACTGATGGGTCATCAGCCAGACTGCATGAAAACAGATTTTACAGGAATCGGTTAAAAGGACACCGGGGGCTGGAGAGATGGCTCACAGGTTAAGATCACTAGCTATTCTTCCAGAGGTCATGAGTTCAATTCCCAGCAACCACATGGTGCCTCCCACGTACCTATAATGAGATCTGGTGCCCTCTTCTGGCATATAGGCATGCAGAACGCTGTATACATGATAAATAAATAAACAAATAAGAACAATGAAATAATTTTGGGCTGGAGAGATGGCTCAGTGGTTAAGAGCACTGATTGCTCTTCCAGAGGACCCGGGTTCAATTCCCAGCACCCACATGGCAGCTCACAACTGTCTGAAGATCCAGTTGCAGGGGATCTGATACCTTCACACCAATGCACATAAAATAAAGTTAAATAAACCATAAAAATATTTAAAAAAAAATAAAAGGACAGCGGCCAGCTGCCATGCTGAACGCCAAAGAACCTCTAGCCTAGAGTCACACTGCAGGCAGCCTGTGAGAGGCAACCTTATCAAAATACCATGTCATATCAAACAATGTTAATGAGAACTGTGTGCGTGTGGGTTCCTTGTTTATCTCTAATTCATATATTCAATTTTACTTAATTTTTTATTTTTTGAGACAGGGTCTCAATACGCTACCCCTAGTAGTCTGGAACTCTTAAGAGATTCCCTGCCTCTACCTTCCAAGTGCTTGGATTAAAAGCATGAGCCACTATGCCTGTCCATTTTGAATTTGCATTCGTATAAGCCACAGTATTTTTTGCCTTGCTTACAATGCTTACATTGTAATATAAAATCAACAGTGTAAATTACCTGACCCTGGAGACTCATGATAATTGTTGTTCTCCTGAAGACAGTCTGCACATTATTCAAGTCTGAGCAGGAGGGACTGAACATTTATCACTGGTGGAATTACAGTAGGTAACTGAGACTTCAGAGACCCAACGGGGGCTGGACAGAAGGGTCAGCGATTGAGCACACTTGCTCCTCTTGCAGAGGATCTGGGTTCAGATCTCAGCAACGCCATGGTAGCCCCTAACCATCCCTAGTTCCAGTTCCAGGGGATCTGAAAGCTTTTCCTGACCTCCTGGTACACATACAGAGTGTGCAGGCAAAACACTCTAAGAAACCTTTCGGAAAAAGGCACGGGTATGGGAATGATATTCTCACAGTTCAGCTTATTCATCATCTAAACGAAAGCGAATTTCCCCTTTAAGGTAATAGTTATAATTTTAAGAGAACCTAAGTTGACATGAATATCTTAAGTACCTTCATGACATAATCTATGCTAGTTCTTAGCAACACAACCTGACTCCAGCTGACTTTGGAAGCCCACGCCGTAGCCCTGACTACTCTGACTAGAAGTCTACAGTAATTACAGGAGATGCAGCTAGAAGCTTATGAAACTTGATACTACAGGCTCTGCAGAGTGCCCTCTGACTCACTAACTACACAGCCACTCTTTCCTGGACACTAGCCAAGGAGTGTTTACCTCAACATACATGCACGCGCACACACACACACACACACACACAAAGGCTAGTTCATAGATGAATGACTTATTCAAAGGAAAGGAAAAAGACAAATATCTTCAATTTCTAGAGAAAAAAAATTTTTGTTATCCTCTAGTTACTTCATATTGGAAGTAACAGGAAGGGGTGAGAAATGCTATGTTGCTTATTATTTCTTAAAACCCCACCTAGTCCAAAAGAGTCCTCATTTAAAGGAAAACTTCAGTGGTGCACACAGCACAGTCCCCTTCTGCTCAGAGTGTGACTACAACATACATAGCAGTCTACCCAGACAGCCTTCAGTAATCTACCTTTCCAGAAAAAGAGCTGGGGCTGGAGAAATGGTTTGGTAGTCAAGCACACAGAGTTTGGTTCCCAGCGTCCACACTGCACAGAACTCCATCTCCGGGGAGATCCGATGTGTCTGCACTCACGTGTGTACATACATATACATGCACAGTTAAAAAAGTAAAAAGAAATGTTTAAGAAAGAGATCCAGGAGTGGTGGTCTACGCTCACTAAGGCTCGTATTTCTAAGATCAGAGCCGTAGCGGAGGTCTTGCGGGTACATTGTAAATTTTTCTTCTGATCCCAATTAGTCCCCCAACTTTATAGCATGGTTTTTTCTGCCTCTCTACTCTGGATACTCCAAAGGAAGGAAGCTGAGGTGAGCTGAGGTCTCGGATTGGGAAAGCAGAGGTGAATCACACCTGGAGCACTTTGCACCTTGCCCCGTGAGGCCCATGAGAGGGACCGTGTATTCCAGTCTGTACATCAAACAGCCAGAGGCGGCTGAAGAACTCCAGAGGCCCCTCCCTTGCCTCCTGAGTTCTCTCCCGCACCTGCCCACCTGCCCTGCCTGGAGCCTGCGGGAGCAGGAGGGAATGCCCGCCCGGGCTTTTCTCCAAGAGGCCCCCGCCTACCCCGGGGCGGGGCCCGGGCTCCTAGCGGCAGAGCCACAGCCCATACAGTTTCCTGCACGAAGAAGGAAGAGGGAAGGAAGGAGCTGAGGATCACACACCCAGCCCAGCTGCTGGCTTCTCCACCACCCGAGAGACTACGCGGGTCGCTGCACTCTGCACCCACTGCGAACCCCTTAAACCAGTGCAGCCCGCACTCGCTGGTCCCCAAAGATGGAGATCCCGGCCACCCACTATGCCGCCTCCAGGGCCGCCTCGGTGGCAGAGAACTGCATCAACTACCAGCAGGGGACCCCGCACAAGGTGTTCCAGGTGCAGACCGTTCAGCAGGCCAGCAAGGAGGTGAGTCCCGGGCCCCAGCTGGGATCCGCTTGCTCCCCGCTCCACGGCCGCGGCTCCGCCTCCCAAACTCACATTCCGACGGGGTCCCACGGACAAAGCCCCAAACTGTTTGCTTCCACCATCCGCTGAGAACCCCTGCGGCCAACCCATGCAGACACAGATTTTGTACGGACAAAAATCTCCCTTTCCCGCGGTGAGACGAGGTCTAGAGAGGAGGTATTCTCAACAGTCTAGAAGCTGTCACTGTTTCTCAATCTGCTGGCTGTCTTGGCCAACAGAAGCTCATGGCCTCCAAACAACTCCCTAAACTTTCAAGGCAACTCTTAAGCCCTTTACCCAAAAGGAAACCGTGAGAAACAAGCCCCTTCCTTGTAAGAGGACAAAAGCAGTGTGGGCTGCTGCCAGGCTCCCGCCACCCACTTCCTGCCTTAGATGATGCGCTGCCCTGGCTGAAGCAGGGCTAAGGTTTAAGGCCTCAGCTACCGAGTCCCCAGTCCGTCTCCTCCTCGCATCCCCCCGCCCCCTTAATCGGACACAATCTTAACTGTTCACAGGTTTTTTGTTTTGGGCTGACAAGGAAAAGGGTTTTATTTTTGAAGCTGTACTAGATAAGATAATTAGGTGTAAACTTCCAGTTTATCTTTTATTTAAAGTGAAATTCTAATGTGTCTATTCATAGGGTTTGAAGTAGCATTTGGCAGACCAAGCACAAACAGCACGGACACACACTGGCTCTGTCACCTCACAGTGATCTGCCTCTAATCAATTTTTTCACTGGACGGAGGCTCTGGTACCCCGGGCTTTACGATAACCCTTTCCAAAGGTGTATCCTATCGTCTTTTTATCTGTGTACTTACTGTCTGCTTCTATCCATCTTCTACACTAATCTAAAATCTGCTGGAGACTGCCAAATTGGATGCTAATCACTTGGCAACAGGGGCCTTTCTCAGGAAGTAAGGCCTGGGGGAGGGGGAGGAGGTACAGCAATGCACACATTCATGAAAAATGTCAGCTCGAAACCCATTGTGTGACGCTCATAAAGGTGCAAAGCTTAAGTGTACTTCCTCACACCAGTCACCCTCTCAGCCATGAAATAATGAGAATGCCCCAACTAAAAAGATTTCACTTATTACCATGTCTTCTTTTCTCTACTACATTTTTCTTAATTTCAGGATATTCCAGGAAGAGGGCACAAGTATCACCTTAAATTTTCTGTGGAAGAAATTATCCAAAAAGTAAGTTAAATGCCCTGTCTGGTAAATACATTTTGATTTGGAATATTCTAGATGATTTGGGCTGCAGGGTTTGATCCTGAGCTTTTACTATTGCCGCCGTGAAATTTCTGCATAAAACGGCAGCAGCTCTGCGGGCAGAGCCATGTGAGACAGCGTGCACTGCCTCAGTTCTTTCTATTGGATTATTTAGAAAGTCAGTTACTTCAGTCCAAATAAATTACCCTTAAGAAGATCACACATTCCGAGCAGTCTGAACTTAGGCCTTGTATGATTGAATGCAGTGATTTACTCTCCAGTCATGAGTGCTTTTCTTACGCCTGCCTTTTAACTGGGTATTCAAACTGAGTCCGCTTAGGAATTCGGGAGCAAACAGAATGGCCAACTGTGATTCCACTAATCTTTCAGTAATGGGGCAGGAAAGTTTGAGAAATTTTATGCCTGTCAAATTATTGGTGGAATAAATTTAAAAGAGGGAACTGCAGCTTGCAGCACAGCCATCTGGAAAGTTTGCCCTTTCCAGGAGTACAACTCCAGGAACTCAGGAAATTCCCTGAGAGGCACTGAGCTGCTATTCTGCCCCTTCCTTTTGTGGTGGGGAGAGGCTGCTGTGCAGAGGATAGGGGAGGCACTGAGAAGGGACCAGTCCTACGCTGTGGGTCAGACTAAAGTGGTCACTGTGAAGCGACACCCGCTAACAGTGGGTGCACACAGTCTCAGGGCTGGAATTCCTCACATCCTGAGACCTCACACTAGTGAGTGGCCATCGGTAAGACTGACCTCTTGTAAAAACGTTTCTGACAGCAAGTTACAGTGAACTGCACAGCGGAAGTCCTTTACCCGCAGACGGGACAGGGTGCTGCGCCAGAGGTCAACTTCACGTTTGACGGAGAAATTGGCAAGAACCCAGATGAAGAAGATAACACATTTTATCAAAGGCTCATGTCTATGAAGGAACCACTACAAGCACAAAACATTCCAGGTACACACACAAGCACGGGAAACATGCTTGAGATGCGCTATTACCCATGCTCAACACTGCTTGATGTTAACTCTGTTTGACTATGTTAAAACTGACTTTTACAAAAATACTTATTTCTAATCTAATCCAGCAATAGAAAAAGAGGATCTGGAATTTCATCCATGCATGGCTTAATTTAGTTTTCACTCACATTAGAACACTAGGAAGCATGACTAAGAATTTTGATTTTTAATCTAAAAAGGTTACTATTACATTCAGCATATCAATGCTTCCTCTACCAGACAGTTCTGGAAATGTCTCTCCACAAATGAAGCCAGTGCGCCACTTAGCCTGGGTCGCCTGTGGTTACATAATGTGGCAGAATTCGACTGAAGACACGTGGTATAAGATGGCACAGATTCAAACGGTCAAGCAAGTGGTACGTTCTCTCTCTCTCTCTCTCCACAGTATACTATTACCACGCAGATGGCATTTTCACAAGTTCCCGTTCGGAATCTTTCATGCCAGGCAATCAGACTTAGTTACTTATGATGCGTTATTCAGATTCTTTTTCAGAGCAAAAGGGTTGTAGCTTTATCAGTAAATACTAAACAAAGACTCAGGTATATACTACACACTTTTAGTGAATCACCCTGACTTTAATTTGCTTTACAAAGGTCCTGGGGGCCACTTTTTATAGTACTCACAAATAAAGGGGGGCTTTGAAACTATGAAGTTGTGAGTTAAAATTTGGTCCTTTTTTTTGAGGGGGTATTCAGTTCAATACAGAATATTTCCCTTTTAGCAGCCTAAATAGTGTATTTGAATTGCTATTGTCAAACACTGCTGAACTAACTGCATTTTTCTCTGCTGAGCGGTGGTTCCCTGGCTACCGTGGTCTTTGTAAGCTTGGGGTAGTTCTGGCTGTTCTTGGCTCGTGCATGATCCCTTTAGTCAGGATGACGACTTCACGTCGTATTACTAGCCTTACGCTTCCTAGAGCCCAATACCATGGGTCTGTAGAAATGCATCTTCCTACACCACAAATAGATTGGAATAAATTCTTTAGTCTTCCTTTTGGAGGTTAACTGGGGGATATTCAACCAGCAGCTGACGGGGAACAAGCAGAGCTCTCAGAACACAAAGACAGTTTCCATAAACAGAGAAAAGGGGCTCCCTGCTGCCCCTGTCGGTGTGCAGGCAACAGACTGTGTCTCGGGGACCCTGGTGACCACTCATGAGACACCATAGCCGCTGGCAGGACAGCAGGCGCTCAGAGTGAGAGGCCGGAATACCAATACTGCAGCACTCTGAGAAACAGTGAGATGTTTCCACATGCGCCTCACAGGCACCAACCTTGGTTACTGAACCATCAACCCAGGCCAGGTACAGGCCGTAAAACCACAGTCATGAATTCTCGAGACACGCCCAGAGACACACAAGCCTTTTTTTATGTGTATTTAAAAAAGAAAAAGCAACCTGTGAACCTTCACTATATTATGATTTTTAAAGTGGAAATGTGATTCTAGGTCTGTATTTATAAGCACTGTTAGCTGGGGAGCCCCACAAGCAGCCTTGTGTTGCCCGCTGCAGTCTCAGGACGGCGAGGACAAGTTAAGAAGCCTCAGGCTCACGGGCACAGCAATTTCTGATGGTGCTTTAGCCCACAGGTGCAGGAATTCTGTGCAGCTCACTGCACGCATGCTTTTTATTCCCCCAGTAACGAAGAAGCGTTACCGTCAGAGCAGATAACTCAGGCATCAGCTTTATCGGTGTCAATTTTCTCAAGAACGCTGAGTGATGGGCTCCTTTCCGCGGGCATCCCCGCTGCCATCGCTGACAATAAGGGTCCTATCCGCGGGCATCCCCACTGCCATCGCTGACACTAAGGGTCCTATCCGCGGGCATCCCCACTGCCATCGCTGACATAAGGGTCCTATTCACGGGCATTCCCGCTGCCATCGCTGACACTAAGGGTCCGTAGATAAGAAGCTACGGACAGTAATGCTCTAAACAGCTGCCACGGATTATCAAGTGAAGAAACAGAAACACAAGTTTTAGAGTAATAAATACAAAATCATGATTTTTTAAATGTGGTTTGAAAGTATTTGTTTATTCAATGTAAGAAAATAGTTTTCTGTCAGGCTAAGTTGAAGGCAGTTATGAACTTCAAATTCTTTTTTATAAATCAATATTAACTCAGAAATATTAAGATGTCATTCTGCCACAATATTATTTAAATACTTTTTTTTTTTTGGCCATAGCCAAGAAATGATGACTTCATTGAATTAGACTATACCATTCTACTCCATGACATTGCATCACAGGTAATATACGACTTATCTTTATTTGATGCCACTTTGAAAACCAATAATTCTTTTGTCAGTATACGGTCACCCTGTGCCTTTGGACTCTAAGTAAAAGTTAATGAAAATTCAAGCAGGCACCAGGCTGAGGTACGTCACCTCTGCAGCAACTGGCCTTGTTGCTGCCATTCCTGACGAAGGCTCTGTAAATACTGCCAACAAGATAGAAACGCAGCTATGTTTTCTAATTCTCCTGTCTTTACTGCAGGAGATCATTCCCTGGCAAATGCAAGTTCTCTGGCATCCACAGTACGGTACAAAAGTCAAGCACAACAGCCGCCTCCCGAAGGAACTGGGAGCGGAGTAAACAAAGTCCCCGACACCCAGATGAAATGGAAACGTTCCTAATGACGCGGATGACTGTCCTCACTGGCACCCAGCCTACTACCAAATGAATCCCATGGTGTCTCTCTGTCTTAGCTACGGCACTGAGCTGCACAGATTCCATAATGAAGACTATGACTACATAAAAATGTTTTTCCAACAGTAACAATACCGTGTATATCCCCGAATAAAAGTCCGCTTCGGTCTCGGGGAGTCTGCTGCACTGTATACTTACGGCACAGGGGCAGTGATGGTCTCTCTAAAGGCCACTTTGGGCTTCCCTATGATGCAAGGACAGCCATATTCTCTCTCCATTCTCTAAAATGAAGGGGGGGAGTAACATTGCTTATATTTTATAAAGAAAAAAATACCTTAGCATCATTAATGAAATACAGAAAGTAACTGAAGAGTAAATTTCAAATTATTTTAGTGTCAGGCAAGAATCTGATGTGATAGTCTAGTAACACAAACTACCTTTACGTATCTTACAAAAGCAAATTCCAGTTTTGACTCATTAATTTATACTCAGTGCCAATTTGCTCTATCTGCCACAATCTACTGTTGTTTCATATTAGCACATTCACTGGAAAACCACAATCTACTGTTGTTTCATATTAGCACATTCACTGGAAAAAAAAATCCTTTATCAGGATTTGCTATCCTAACTGCAAAGACATAATCAGACCACAATCTCCACTAGTGTTAGCTTTTGTTTATATTTTGACCATATTTACACTTGATCTAGGAAGAGGTTTTTTTTGTTTTGTTTTGTTTTAAATCTGTATGGAACTGGTCTCCATGTTTTGTTTTGTTTTCTGGTTTTTCGAGACAAGTGTAACAGCCCTGGCTGTCCTGGAACTCGCTCTGTAGGCCAGGCTGGCCTAGAACTTACAGAGATCTGCCTGCCTCTGCCTCCCAAGTGCTGGGATTAAAGGCATGCACCACCGCCCCCCTTCATCTCCGTGATTTAATCTAATTAGTTGATTATTTGTGAGAGAGGGCCTCTGTCACTCTGGCTGGAACTCACTCTGTAGCTCAGGCTGGCACTAACTCAGAAAGAGCCTAGCTTCTCTCTCCAGAGTTCTGGGATACAGGTTGCCTTGCCCTGTATTGCTTCATATTTATGTACATGTTTGTGCCCATATGCATGTGTCATGTGTGTGTGGGTGCCACGTGTGTGGGGGTGCCAGGAGAGGGGACTGAATCCACTGGAGGTTGTGAGCCACTCAGCGTGGGCACTAGCAACCGGGTTTGAGTCCTCTGGAAGCACAGCAAGTGGCTTTAGCCACTGAGCTACCTCTCCGGTCCTCATGAAGAGAAGTCCTGGGAGGTAGGCACACAAACAGGCTGTCTCCCCAAGGCTTACTTTATTTGACCTGATCTTCGACCGGGAATGGATGGGGGTCTTATTTCAAATCCCAGAGCCTAGATTCTAGGAATCCATGATGTTTAACAAAGACATGGATAAAAAATGACAAATTTTGAACATAATAAGGGAAGCCCCACAGTGTGCATGCGTGGATACAAACCATAGGACAGACTGGAGAAGCACTATCAACTTAGTCAGTACTTTGAGCATCCTTGGCTTTTTATCTAGATGACCTCGTGTTCTAATTCATCTTCCTGCCTCTCCCTGCAGAGGTGTGAGTACAGATGAAGGCCACTCTGCCGGCCAAGGCACACTTAGTCAAAGGCAGCTGCACAGGGCTGCTCTGTGATCCATACCTGAGCATAGATTTCCAGGTGTAATTCTCCCATTCCAGACACGATGGTCTCCTTGCTCTCAGCATCAAAACGGACTTTAAATGTGGGGTCCTCCCGTGTGAACCTGCCAATGCCTTTGGAGAACTTTTCCAGGTCGTTCTTTAAAAGAGGAAGAAAAGTCATTATAGATTAAGCAGAAAAAAAAAACAACTAATTTTTGAGATGTTAATGAATAAATCCATATACACTGGCAACTAAGAAATAAAGAGGGTCTATAATCTAGTTCCACCTTGATCTTCTTTGGAAAAAATCATGGCCACCACAGCCAAGACCAGGGCCCGGCTGACCAGGATTTTCTCTTCATACGAAAATAAAAAACAAGGGTCTAATATTTAGCTCTCACTTCCCATCACACTGCCAAACTATCCATTGTGGGAACTTCCCGAGGGAAGGACGCGCCAGACACTTCTGGAGATCCGCTATGTAACATAGTCAGCATGTTTACCAAGAGTCTTCTGTAGAATCAAGAGCATTAACTACTCTGTAAAGAAGACGGACAGCAGCGGAAATAGCACATCAAGATGCTTCTGTTTCGAAACAACCTCCTTGGTCATCTGATATCCCTTTGTACTTTGATGTAATTCCATACGGTGAGCAGGCTAAGATGCCCACTTCCCTCAGCTCCAGATAGGGAGCATCCTCTGAGCTGTCAGAGTAGGCTCAACACAACCCAAAGGGTCTTTCCAGGTGGAATAAAGCAGACAGGAGAGAAAAGCCATGCTGGTGACAGAAAGGCAGGAGAGAAGCAGGAATAAGACCCAACCCATTGCTACCAGCACTGAGCATGGTGGGGGAGGGGAGGGAGCACTGGAGATGGCTCAGGGGTTAGGAGAACTTCCTGCTCTTCCAGAGGACCAGAGTTCAGTTTCCGGGCTCACAACCACCTATAACTCGAGCTCCAGTGGATCAAATGCCATTGACCTCTGCTGCATACATCCACACATAAATACATTCTATCTAAAAACGACAGAGGGCCATAACCAGAAACAGCTGTGCAGCCTCTAGAAGATCAGAGTGACCCTGAGGAGGAATGAAAATGCAAACCCAATCATCTCCCATAGAAGCCCAGTTCTCCCCACAAACGGGAGCAAGCAGAACCTCCAGAAAAGAATACAACCCTGAGCTGGGAGCTCAGAGGGGAAAGCATTTGCTTCACAGTCGGAGTTGAGTCAGAATCCCCAGAACCCATGTCCCACTGGATCTGGTAGCACAATCCCGGTACTCCCATGGCAGATGAGTGGCAGAGACACGGGACTCACTGGAAGGTAGCCGGTCAGCTAGCCTGGGACACACGGGGGTGAGCAATGGAGAGACTTTCCCTCAAACTAGACGAGAGGTGATGGTCAACACACACACACATAACACACGAGGTTGCCCTTTGACCTTCACGAACACATGCCTGCACTCACACTGAAAAGGACACACACACACACACACAACACACAAGGTTGCCCTTTGACCTTCACGAACACATGCCTGCACTCACACTGAAAAGGACGGACACACACAACACGAGGTTGCCCTTTGACCTTCACGAACACATGCCTGCACTCACACTGAAAAGGATGGACATGGACACACACACACACACACACACACAAACTCATCCCTGCATCATTAATATAAACTGTAATGAATCATATCAGTCTCTAACCCACAGAACTATAAAATAAATACACCGGTATAGTTTTACGTTACTAAGGTTTTGGAAATTTCTTTGGTAGCAATAAAAAATGAACACGTGTATGAGAAGCATTAGCAGCTCCACTAATCACATGCTTGGAGCTGTACTGCCTACTGCGCGTGTTATCTCAGATTTAACTGCGATGTAAGCTTGTAGACAAAGGGCAGGTAGCTTGCTCGAGGCCACGCAGGTAACACACAGGAGGGCATCATTCCTACGTTGGTGCACTCAGTTAACTCTTGACTTTCCTCACATTAGCCACGCTCCCATTGGGCAGAAGCGCAGCCCTGCTCACTATCAGAGCTCTAGGCCTACAGTGAGAGGGACTTCATCAGGGAGGTAAGATGCGAGGGCTAGCCCCGACGAGATCCTGAGAAGATGGACTCTTTCCACAACTTTCACTCCCTTGACTTTCTCCTTTCTATATTAGAAAATGATCTCAAAATAGTTTCTCAAAACAGACAAAGTAGCAGGTGTTAATAATGGATCCTACAAGATAATCTACCCAAATACGTAAATGATAGCTATCAGATGGCAAGTCTTAAAATGTTCACTCAATAGATGAATGAGTCAACTCTAACAAGGCAACTTAGGAACTAAGTAATTATGGCTCAAGATTGAAATGCTTCCAATAGAGAGCAATATGGTCATAAAGCATTCAAGCAATTTTGGCTTTGTAATGGCCAAATGATATCAAACTGAATATATAACTGCAAAAACAGCATGTAAATTTAAAACCCTAAACAGGAAATTATAGGTGAAGTTTTAAAAGGTTGTCTTATTGGCTTGTGGTATTATAATCAGATGTCTCAAAACAACACAAAATCCAGAAATACATGACAGCCCACTAAGTAGTGACGATGAAGTGTCACTACAACTTGAGACAAACACCTTCTTCTCCCCGTTTCGGTAACCTAAGACTCCAAGAAGGTAGAGCTGCTACTCAGAAGCCCACGTTATGGTTAAGAGTCATCGAGTCTCCACCATTAAATGCCATCCATTCCCTCAAATGCACTGAGGACTTATCAGGACGGATGAGCACATTAAAAGGCCGATCTCAATACCAACAGAAGGAGCAGAAACCAGCTCAGTGCTGCGTCCATGTCAACATGGAGAATGACGAGAGAGAGCTCACGTTCAGAGCAATCTGTTAAAGCTTAAACGCCTACCTTGTTAGAAGGCTTCATGGCTACTGAGATGACAGGTTCAGGAACGTGAATTGACTCCTAAAAAATACATTTTTAGAAAACATAAATAATTAAAAGATAGTTTTATGACTCAGCAATTGGCATAGTCCATTAACAACAGAACAAAGGCTGGGCATTATGGGTCTTAGTCTGTTTTGTATTAAATAAAGTAAGAATGTAACATTAATAAACAAAGATGTATACTTGCATGAACTCCTAACTCCCCAAATAATTTATCGACTTTATTGACCTAACTATTGACATAATCACGACAATGAAGTTGAGTAAATGGTGACACAGGAGTTCTTTTCTTTCTGTGGGTCGATATATTCTTATCGTCTGTTCTACACCCCTGTTGCAGTCCTCTGATACATTATATTTTATTCATAATGAGGGAAACAGAAGGGGCCCCAGGCTTTATACACACACCTTATTTGATCAACGACAGGTCGAAAAAGCAGAAACTATTCTCATGTCACAAGTCAAGTTACTGAAGGTTAGAAAGGAACAGGAAGTAACTTGGCCAAGGACCAGGCAGGGAGACCTGGGCAGAAGGAGGTTAACCAAGACCCTCCCTTCAGTGTCTGAGAGGACAATCCCCACAACAAGCGGCCGCTTCACAGTGCAATGGCCGGCACTTACTTATGCATGCAAGTGTTTTGTCCGGATGTACATATGAGCGCCAAGTTCATGCAGGAGCCCGGGAAGAACAAAAGAGGGTAGCGGGTCCCCTGCAACTGTAGCTAAGTAGCTGCGAGTCACCATACGGGTGCTATAGGTGCTGGGAACCCATCGTGGTTCCTCTTCAAGAGCAGATGGACGCTTAGCCACTAAGTCACCTCTCCAGCTCATGACAAGCACTGACACGAGACCTAATCTAAAATGCCCTTATTGAGAGCTTAAAATTGCAGATTTGTGGGTTTTGAGTGGTCTTATAATAATAATAATCTGTTAAACCCTGAGAATAATTTGTTGTTGGTGGTGTTTTGTTTTTCTTCAAGACACGGTTTTTCTGTAAGAGCCCTGGCTGTCCTGGAACTCACTCTGTGGACCAGGCTGTCCTGGAACTCAGAGATCCATCTACCTCTGCCTCCTGAGTGCTGGGATTAAAGGTGTGCACCACCACCCGGCACTAAGGCACCTTCCCAGTATAGACATGTTGTTATCCCCAAGTCTATTCTAAACATTATAGTCTGGCCTCATAGTTTTCTAGGTTACTGGAAGAGGTCACTCTCCGGTCCCTGATCTGGTAAGCAGTGCTCCACTGGGAGCAGCCTGATAATAACAAGAATTAAAGTGGCACCCAGAGTGGGTAGCAGAGCAGAGTACACAAGCTGGAGTTACATGCTCCAAGTTTTATCTAGTAGAAATTTTGCTCCACATTAAAATTTTGGAAGACTGTGGAATGTTTTTCTAAGAAAACCGGGTAAGTAAGCCCGCACATAGCACTTATCTAGCTGATAATCAGAGAGCTATGAGCAACAAGAGGAACAGTTAATGCAAACCTTTGGAGCTGTTTTGCTGCGTATAAAATGCACTACATATAAAAGAGAGACCTGAAGTTCACATGAACAGCTTTGCAGTCTCAGGGCTCACCATAGAAAGGCCGCTGTTGTCTTTGTTCGTGAATGTGTCTCCACTTGCACAGTCAATGCCAAACAGTGCACAAATGTCGCCAGCATACACTTCTTCAACGTCCTACAGAAAGACACAATGTAATTTATACCCGCACATAAAATAAGTCAGGAACAACATGAGACAACTACACTGTAAACATGCTACACATAAGCAGAAATTCTTCCTGAATTCTACCGAGAATGAGCAAATCCAACACCAACAACCAACCACGCCGAACAAGACATGTCTTCAACAGGTCTCTAAGACGCTATCGATGTGAACAGACAAGATTTTACACTCAGTGGGAAATCCCAGAGCTATGGCTTCTTTAACTGGTCTGTTTTACAAGCAGGGGTATGCTCTGCTGCCCCAGGGCAGCGAGACCCTGCAGGACATACATGCCAGGGAGACTGCAAAGGAAGTCTGGTAAACAAAGGTAGAAGAATGGAAGCCACTGTACTAAAAATATCTTTAATGTCTTACAGATGCAAGCATCACAAAAACACAGGAAAGCCAGGACAAAGCACCGCTGCCTCCAAGCTTCCGAGTTATTGTCCTTCCTCCTTCCCTGCTCACGGTTCATTCATAATAGCTGTGGGGTGAGTGGCTTTCTTGGATGACACATATTTGCCTGAAGCTGGCAAGAAATGTCGGTGACAGTTACTAACCCTTTAGCCTGCCCTCACTGCCTATTGTGCAAAGCTGTCAAGTTTTCATCTTCCCAGGGACAAAAGGTAAGTCTTCTAAAAACTTCCTATTTTTACTTAATCCAATTGGCTGAGAGCACAGAGCAAGACTAGAGAGAGGCGTGGCTTCAGCACCCTCTGCTGTGGCCTATCTATAGGAACAACAAAAGGCAAATCTAAGTCAAAGACCCAGACTTGAGAAGTCACAGATCTTCAGGTGGATTCTGGAGGCAATACGGCCCTGCAAGAGTTTGCATTATGGACCCAGGCTGGCCTTGTGATCCTGCCTTCGGTTCCTGAATGCTCATACCCTCACGGCCAGCATCTTCGCTGCTCTTGAGTCAAGTACTAAAATCCCATGTTGGGCAGGAATAAATGTCCAAATACTACCCAGTACCCTCACTTACGCCACCTTACTTCAGAAAGCAACTTCACCAAATCATGTGGAAAACTGTGAATTTATTATTTGTTTATCCTTAGGAACTACATATCTACATGCTTCTCATGCTTTTCCTCTCTCCCGACAGGTCCCCTTATGTGTTCTGGGCTGGCCTTGAGATTCTGCCACCGCTTCCCAAACACACAGCCGGCATCTTTGCAGCTCCTGAGGACAGAGCCTGTGCTGAATCCCAGAGCACATGGCTTTCCTGAACCATGGCCTCTGAGGAAGGAGAGCTAGCTTCTAGAAGAATAGCCCAAGTCCTTACCACCTGCCAACCACTTCACCTACGGCAGGGTGCTAGATCAGTCACGACGCAGCCAAGTACAGAGGAAGCAAGGAAAGCATCGCCTGCGGGCCGCAAGCAGCGCCCCCGGTGGTACACTTGCCTCCATCATGTCGGCGTGCATGCGCACCAGCCTCTGCACGCGCACCTTCTTTCCCGTCCTCGTGTTGTAGATGGTGTTGCCCTTCTTTAGTTCACCTTGGTAATTGCGGACATACGTTAACTGTCCGAAGCGGCCGGCCTAGACGTCGAGAGTGCATTATTACAAGATCAAAAGAAATGTCAGAAAGAGAAAAGAATCAAAACAAATTTCAGCTATATTAACAACGAAGAGACAAAACCAGAAAATAAAAGTATATGTCAACAAAATATATACAAAGAAGAGTATCCAAGTTAAAAAAAGAAAACCCATTTTACTACAAATTTTAAGTAGCCTATTGCTTTTAAAAATTCAAATTTGTTAGCAAAAGTTTATATCAATAAGTAAAACATCTTGACCTTAATAATAAAAGGATAAAAGATATTTATTACATTTATAAAATAAGAAATACAGAGTCAAAGAAACGGCTCCGTGGCACCTGTTGCTTCTCCGAGTTCCGTTCCCGGCACCCACATCATGCAGCTCTGAGCGCCTGCAACTCCAGCTCTACGGGAACTGGTTCCCTCTCCTGGCCTCCGCAGGCACCTCCACTCACACACATACACCCTCACACGCAACCGCTAATCAAAATCAAATCTTACACAAAATAGAACTGTACTATAAATATAGAAAAAGCAGCTATTTCCTCCACATCCCCGCCGGGAGAGAAGAGCCTGCGAGAGACCCAGGAAACTAACACATCTTGCAAGACTCAGCTCAGAAAGGCCTATGATTCAGGAGCGCCCCCCAGTGGTTCGGAGCAGACACAGTTTCTGGGGAAGAGCATCCAGGCACTTTGGTGCTGCAGCCTGCCACCTGGGCAGAGAATCCAGGGATAAGGCTTTCAGGAGGCATCACCATGGGGCGGTATTTTCGGGACTGCAGCAGTCTAGGGGCCACCGTGCGTGCTCCTCTGGCTGCACCAGTAAACTCACTGGCTCACCAAGACAGACTTAGGACGAATGTGTTTGGTCTGTCATGGAGCCCTGTTTGGACGAACAGATGCATATTTCTTTCCCCTTGAAAAAGTCACTTGACAGCCTAACATAATGACTTCTTTTAAAAAGTGCAGTAAGAAGGGGAGAGAAAACAAAGAGCCATTTTACAGGGAAGAGACCTGACAAACCCTACCCAAGTCAGGTGATCAAGGTTATCCTAATGTAAAAACCCGTGTGTTTGAGATGTCAGGGATGACGTGTCCTCTGCAGTCACCCATTACCCCAATCTAATCTTCACAGAAACATCAGCAAGTCTCAGACTGGAAAACATCCTGACTAACACTTCTTAAAAATATAAAGGACATGGGAAGCAAGGAAAAAAAGTCTGAGACGGTTTACAGGAGCTGTCGTAGGCTCCCATCGCTGTGGGCTTACTTCCACTCCGAGTTCCAGCCCAGCCCAGCACTGAGGGATGTCAGGACAGGAACTTAAGCAGGGCAGGTCCCTGGAGGCAGGAGCTGATGCAGAGGCCAAGGCCGGGTGCCCCCATGGCTTGCTCTGCCTGCTTACAGCTCCCAGGATCAACGGTCCAAGGGTGGCATGGCCCACATCAACCATCAATCAAGAAAATGCACCACACAGGTCGATCTGGTAGGATTATTTTCTCAGTTGAAACTTATGTCAAGGTGACCTAAAACTAGCTATGTCAGGAGCCATGATAATCTAATGTGCTAACTGAATGGGATGCAAACAAAAGGGGCTAAGAGCAATAACCATAGACATTTGAATATGGGCCTTATTAATAGTAAATTAATATTGTTCCATTAGTTGCAATAATGTTTACTAAGAAGAAATGGATGAATGAATTCTCGTACAAATATTTATACTTTTTATGCAAATCTAAAATATATTCTTTTAAAATTTATAAACTTCCCATGTCCAAAAACTAGGTCAGCATCTCGGCTGGGGCAATGGCTAAGCAGCGAAGAACATGTTTTTTGCCCTTGCAGAGGATCTGAGCTCAGTTCCCAGCACCCACATGACCACTGACATCTGTAACTCCAGCTCCAGAGGATCAACACCTTAGACCTCCATGGCACCGCACACAAGATGGTACACAGACATATATGCAGACGAAACACTTATACACGTATACTAACAATAAATAAATCGCTAAACTAAATAAGCATCTGAAATTTTAAAGTCTAAATAATATTAAACTGAAAAGACCCACTGCAGGTTACCTACACAAACCACAGTCTGCACATCTCCTGTAGATCTCTCCTTTAAAAACAGAGGTAGGCTGAGCCCCTTCATAAGTGACTCAGGATAAATATTTTCTAAAAGTGGACCCACTTATGCCTATAATAACGTCCAATACCTATATAATTTTAAACCAATTATGGCATATTTACTTAACGCTATTCTGTTTCGTTTTTTGTTTTTTTGAGACAGGGTAACCCTTGCTGTCCTAGAACTCTTTATGTAGACCAGGCTGGCCTTGAATTTAGACATCTGCCTGTTTCTGCCTCTCAAATGCTGGGATTAAACCTGTTTGTCACCAGCCCTAGCTACTTAGTATAATCTTACACTACCATTTAAAATGTTTAAACTGAGCTGGCCATGATGGCACACACCTGTAATACCACATCTCAAGAGGCTGTTGCAAGAGGACTGTGAATTTGGAGCCAGCCTGGGCTACATACAAGACCCAACAAAACGCAATAAATTAAATCTTCCAACAATTTATAGAAACATGGACTATAACTATTCTAAATGGAAATACCAAGGTAAACCTGTGTAGTATGGTTTAATTTTAAAACTGCAAAGAGTTAACCGCATCTAACTACAAGGAACTACCAACTTACCTGCCGCTCAAGGTTCTGGCCACTCTTATCTCCTCTACTTTCCTAAGCATTTCACAAGGGCATACAGAGTCATTTTATAACAGGGTTAAAAGCCTAGCAAAGGAAAACCATAGACTGCAGTAAATAGGTTAGGTAGCAACTTACCTCCAGTTTAAAAGCCAGGCCCACAAACGGGTGGGAATTGTCTCTTTGGGAGTTCATTAAGATTTTGGTCTTCTCTTTTGAGTCACTTTAAATGAAAGAAATATAAAGCTATAAAACATAATACTTAGTATGTGTTTGTGTGTGTTGTGTTCATGTGGTAGTATGTACACATGCATGTGTGCATGGATCAGCATGCATGGATGGAGGCCAGGGATGACTTCAATTGTCCTGCTCTATCAATCTCGGCCGTATCCTTCTAAGACGATGTCTCTCACTGAACGTGCAACAGGGCTGGCAGCCAGCTTGCCCCAGTAATCCTCCTGTCTCCACACAGTCCCCTCCCATCAGCACCCCACCTCCAGTGTGCAAGCAAGCCATCAAACACGGCTTCTTACACGGTCTCCACTTAAGCAGCAATCATCTTACCCACTGAGCCGACTGCCTAACCCTGAATACTTCATCCGTATCAGTTTGTTCTTATCAGAGAAAAAGCACATATTTGCTGACAGCTTCTGAATACACACCACGTTTCACTGGAGGAGTTCAGTCACAGTAAGTCCTGCAGGCTTTGTGCTACACAGACAGGACCAGAGCGGACTCAAACGCTGGACCTCTCAGAGAGCACACAGAGTAATATTCAGAAGAAGGTTTCTTTCCTTGTGCTTTACATTGTATTTTATGCATATGTGTGTAGAGCTCCTTCCACCATATGGGTCCCAGGGATTAAACTGAGGTCACAAAGCTTGGTGGCAGACACCTTTATGTGATGTGCTATCTCCCTGACTCAAGTTTCATTTTTTTCTAAGTTAAAAAAATTCTATAACTGAAAATAAATATCAAATGAATACAAAATTAATATTATAAACCTTGAGAGATAATAGAACAAATTATACTTTAAAAAATTATTTGTTATATATACAGTGTTCTGCTTGCATGTTTGTCTTCTCACCAGAAGAGGGCACCAGATCTCGTTATAAATGGTTGTGAGCCACCACAGGCTCTTAACCTCTGAGCCATTTCTCCAGCCCACAAATCATACTTCTAAGTCATAAATGATACGGGAGCTCATATAGTAAATATTTTCATGTACACCAAAATTGATATCCAACTAAAAATGGTAATTTTTATGAAGAAAGAAAAATCATAAAAATAAATGAAAGCCCAATCCTTAAACCTGTTCCTAGCGCATACGTTTTAAAGCATCTTTTCATTAAGCGCAGTGCGCGCAGCCATACTCACTCCTGATTGAGTATGGCGTAGTTCTGGACCTCAGACGGATTGGGAAGGTACTCTAGGACAGCGTCCAGGAGAGGCTGGACTCCTTTGTTCTTCAGAGCACTTCCCAGGAACACTGGGGTGAAGGTTCTGCTCAGGGTCGCTCTTCGGATTGCCAGCTACAGAACACACACAGTAAGATCCTGTTACTACAACAGCCTAGGCGTCAGGTCAGTTATGAACACACAAGATGAAATGATACTCCAGAGTGCTGGTTCCAGGGAAGGACAAGAGAACATCTCAGTAACTCAGTCAAGATGTTGAAAAATGGGGAAAACTGCTTTTCTTAGGGCCAAGTAGTGATTTATGGAATAATTACCTTTCGATAGTCCTAAAATGTTCCTTTTTATTTGGTACTAAGAGATATATACATATGTATGTTTTAATAATACATATATACATATTTATATATTAGACATATAGAATACTGTAAACTCTGAGAGAATAATTGTGTAAGAGGGAGGACACACACACACAGCTCGGTGTGGTAGCATACGCTATTACTCCCAGTACTTGGAAGCAGAGGCAGGTGGATCTCTACGAGTCACAGCCATTCATCCAGTCAAGTTTACACAGCAAGAGCCTGTCTCAAGATCAAAACAGACAAACAAAAGCAAGAATCCAATCCCTGGATTTATGAGAAACTAGCATGATTTAGAAAAGGGTAGAGAAATGGTCTTTGGGGATAAGAGGTTTCCCTGTAATCCTTGGTGACGGTCAGTTTTAACTGTAAACTTGACACAGTTGAGAATCACGGGACGGGTGAACCTCTGACAGTGTCTTTGGAGGATTACTTCAGTAGTATTAATTAAGGTGGGAAGAGCCACACTGGATGCAGGAGGCACCATTTCACAGGCTAGTCCCTGGACAGAAGGAAAAAGGAAGATTGAGCTGAGTAGCAGCATACATGCATCAACCCACCGCTCTCTCTGCATCTGAATGGATGTACTCTGAGATCCACTGCCCTCTCTGTTTTTGAATGGACAGACTGTAACCCACTCTCTCTAGCTGCCAGCTTCCCAGTAAGAATGAACTATAACCTGAAACTGTGAGCAAAGAAACTCTTTTGTCCCTGAAACGCTTTTGTCGTCTTTTGAGATAGGTCTCTTTAGATGTTCCTGACTGGCCTTAAACTCACTGGCATCTATCTACCTGTCTCTTTTCTCAAGTGCTGGGATAAAAAGCCTGCACCACCAAGTGGAAGGCTCTGGGTTCAAGACTTAGAACCACCACCACACACAGGAGCACACACGAACAACCACAAAACCTTAGGATAAAACATTCACAGTCACAATTTCTAAATATTACTATAATAAAAGTCAGATAAGAATTGAGCATATGAACAGAGATATAAAAAGGGAAAGGCATATAGAGAAGGAATTACTTTACACACTTGCGCTGTTTCTAGGACAAAGAAATGACTATGGGACAAGCAGATTACGTTATCAGAAGCCATTTTCTCATAATGGTTTCCCACTTCTCTCTAATATGCAGACAGGGACACAGTACATCACGATACCTAGTCCACAGCTATAGAACACAGAGCCATATGAGGATAGCGACAGGAGGAAAGGAGGACATCAAAACCATCCCATAAAACAGTCGAACAAAGTCCCCACTCTCCAAACATTTCCCCTTATTTTCATAACAATCATTTCCACACCTGTTGCTGTTTCCCAACACATCAATGAGCGTCCAACCACAGCATAGAGACTAACCCATGCCCAATGCCCACGTGACCCAAGGAGATGCAGGCCTGCACAGCCCTGGGACCCGGGAAGCCCTGCATCACTGCGGACTGGCAGCAATGGTTTGCTCTAAGACACTCTCTCTCCTTCAAGAGACCAAAATTTGAGTTCGCACTGACAAAATTTGAGTAATCAACTTGGACACTGAGTTTCTCTTATTTTTGCTTTATTCAGTTTCGTTTTGATATCTTGAGACACGGTCTCCCTAGGCAGCCCAGGATGACCTCCAACTTGGGATTTTCTTGTCTCGCCTCCCAGGGCTGGGATTACCAGAGTCCACACCTGGGCTTCCTCGGTAGATCCACAGCGCTGTCACAACTTCTCACTGAGAGAATTAACTCTGTGAGATTCCTCTGGAGGCTCTCACATGGCCCCTTCAGACAAGCTCATGCGCCTTGTCCCTTCCCTAGGTTTCCTCTCAAAGCTCTAAGTATGACCATGAACCAAATTCTGTGAATCCCAGGAAGTTACTAAACATTTGGGAATAAACTTAAAATTTTGACACATTTTTAATGATAGACGTATATACACCCCTCTCTATCGTGGTTCCAACATATAACATTTGGTTTTATTTACGGCTAGACCTATACATCCTGCCAGCATTCCCTGCGCATCAGGGCTAAACTGCTAACTCCTTTGACTCCATCAAAGAACTTGCACTACAAGATAGGGTCCCCATCTAACAATTCAAAGAAAATCAGGAAGGACCCTCAGCTGCGATAGTGTTCTTTCTTGTTTTAGATTTACTGAATTTACATCCAAGCGTAACATCTTATATACAATAATTACCTAGCTGACCTCTGCTAGGCATACCAAGTGGTTTTAAAAGATTAATGTCTTCTTAAAAATACATAAAATTTACCATTTTAACCATTTTTAAGACAACAGGTCAACAACATTTTGTCAATTCATAATGCTCTACAGCTTTCATCATTATCCACCTTTAAAACATTTATATTCTCCAATTAAAACAGTAATTCCCCCCAAAAAAAGGCTCTCATATAATAACTACTTACTTTTGGGTTTTTTTTTTGTTTTTTTGCTTTTTGTTTTTGAGACAGGGCATTGAGTCCACAGACCAGACTACCTCCACATGCCCAGGATGACCTTGAACTAGTGGGACCTGTCCTGTCTCCACCTCTCAAGTGTGGGATTACAGGTGCATGCCTCCACACTCAGCTCAATGTTCTACTTTCTACGGATCTGACTATTCTCTGTATACCGCATAAACAAAATCATAAAGTAACTATCTTAGATATTTGGCACATTTCACTAGAATGTCTTCATAGTTCATTTCTGGTGTCACACTGCTCAGAGGTCTATTTTGGGGGGGATAAAACTATTCATATTCACAGACCACATGACTTACACATTCATTCTACCGGACATTCATTAGCGGATCGCCACTGCTCCTCGGCTGAGGTGGATACTGCTTACATGTTGGGGCACGCTGCACTAGCTGGAACCCCTCCTTCTCGGGGTGAGCCTCCAGGAAGAGGCTTACTGCCACACTGCCTTCTACAGTGCTTGGCACATTTCCACCAGGAAGGCACAAGCGTTTGAGAGTCTCCACATCTGCATCAATGCATGCTTCTGGGCTTTCCAGTTGTTTCGCTAGCTGGCTGGCTGGCTGGCTGACTGGTTGGTCTTAAATAAGATTCATTTTAATGGTATGAATGGTCTCTCACTGTGGCTTTGATTTGCCTTTTTTCTAATGATTAGGCCTGGAAAGCATCTTTTCATGTGCTGACACTTGAACATCTTCTTGGGGGAAATGTTTATTCAAAAGCCTCTGGCTTCTGAATCTTCATTTTTATGGAAGTCAATTATATTAATTTTTTTGCTCAAATTGCATTAATAAAGCCCATTAACAAAAGAATCATGCCTTCTACTCCCATATCAAGCCCCTATTTCATTATATAATATCTGAGGGGCTAGAGAGATGGCTCAGTGGTTAAGAGCACTGGCTGCTCTTCTAAAGAACCAGGGTCCAATACCCAGCAGCCACTAGGTCATTCACAGTCATCTGCAACTCCAGTTCCAGGGAATACAGCGCCCTCTTCTGGCCTCCAAAAGCACTGCATGCAGGCAAAACATCCGTAAACAATTTTTAAAAGTGTTTTTAAAAAGATCTATTTTGAGACTACTTGCCTTTAAGTCAGAAACTGAGGGGATCTTTTCTTCCAGGAAGAGCTCACCAAGTTGTTCATCTGAATTAGCAACACATTCAATTAGCTCCTGCCGGTGGTCAGCAGCTGCGGCCCTCAGCTCAGCTGGAATCTCCGCATACCGAACGATCTGACTAAGGAAAAGAATGCTGCACTGTAGTGGTTGTAGGGTTGACATGCACAAAACACTGACGGCATGCCAGCAGCTTCGGTGCTCTGCTGCTGATCAGGCAAACGCTCTGAGGAGTCCGCGCTCCAACAGCGAATAAGACAACTACCTCTTTACAGTTCAGACAAAACAGCCTCGGTGGACCAGGTCCTTTGCCTGAGAATGTGCCACCAGGGAACAGAAGAGCCTAGACTCAACACAGCCCGCTACAAGGGAAACAAAGCAGCATGCTTGATGTCATAAGGCACCGCGCTCTATTCTTCTCATAGCAGGTTTTTCAGAATAATAATGATAAAATATAAAATTCTTCCCCACATAATATGAACTGGCTTATCTTATTTTAGAGATAAAATGAGCAGAACATGAGGTCAAAACACTGACTAGGGAGCTGCGTGAGGTGGCGCACACCTCTGATCCCAGTGCTCGGGAGGCAAAGGGAGTAGAGCTGTGTGAGTTCGAGAACAGCCTGGTCTACATGACAAGTCCCAGGTCAGCCAGGAGAGACCCTGTCTCAAAATGAGCAACAACAAAAAAGACTTAGAAAAGCTATCAATTAAATAAGGAATTAAAATTCTTTCCAGTGTGGCCACAGGACTGTTTTTACTGCCATCTAACTGGAAAACAAAGAAAAGAAAGCAGCACTTATTTAATACCTGAGTCACAGCAGCATGGGACTGGAGGGCTGCTCACGCTCACACCGGAAGAAACAGCTTCTAGCACCTACACTTTAAGTGAGAAGGCTGGTCGAAACGAGCCACATTAGTCACAGCTACCTTTCAAGTAAGCTGTCTGAAGCCTGTCTAAGCTTCTGACAGTTCCATTAGCACGGGCTCTGAAGGCTGACTTCTTTGGGCTACTGAAGCTTTTGTCTCTTCGGAACCAGCACGGGGCTTGAAGGAGGAGGGGTGGGCTCTGAGGCAGAGGCTTGCTTGTGCAGCCAAAGCTGGCCTTCCGCTTGCTCCTGACTCAGCCTAACGTGCTAGGATGACAGGTCTGTACCATCGGGTCTGGCTTTCCATTTTAAAATACACAGCTTGAAATCCTTTGAGACTGCTGTTAAATACCGAGTGTTATATCATGGATGGCGTGGTTTATTACTTGTCTTTTCAATCCCTAGACTGGCAGTTCTGAACCTGTGAGTCATGACCACCAGCTTTGGGGATCACCTATCAAACACCCTGCATATCAGATATTTATATTACAACTCACAACAGTCCAAAATTACAATTATGAGGTAGCAATGAAATAATTTTATGGTTGGGGGAGGTCACAGCATTAGGAGGGCTGAGAACCATGAGGCTGACTCAGGAACTGGTGTCAAGGTTGAGGAACGCATTACGCTTTGTCCATTGGGATATTCTAAATAAAAGGCTGTGTGGTCAACTTTGTTATTTGTAGGAAAAGAGTTAACTACCTAGGGTCCATTGTGGTAACACACACCTTTAATCCCAGCACTCAGGAAGCAGAGGTAGGCGGATCTCTGTGTGTTCAGAGTTCAAGGCCAGTCAAAGCTCCAGGGTGAGATCCTGTCTCAAAAACATGTAAGCTCCCTAACCCTTCCTACCAGAGACTGCAAAATTCTGATAAGTATGATTATAGTCAATAGAATTTCCAAGAGGCCAAATGGTCTCTAGTATGACTACTAAGAACAATTAATTTTGTCATTAAAATCACCTTAAAGAATGATACTCAAGCAATTTCAAAAAGATAATTAGTCTATGTTTAACTTACGACTTCCTTTTCTTTGATGTCTTTGAAAATACAAGATTTTGGCAGTATATTTTAGCACTCACCCAAAGTCTCCGTCAAAGTAAATAGCTCGTTCCTCAATGAGGTCTATGATGCCCTTAAAGTCGCCCTCCAAGCCAATGGGTATTTGCATAAATGCTGCGTTGTGATTTAGTTTGGATCTGAAAAACAAAGATATTTGCTTGTCTCTTCTCTCAAAATTATTTTGAAATGACAAAAGGCCAAAACCCAAACAAAAAAGTAACGGCAGACATCGGAGAACTGAAAACGATGCTAAGAGTGGGTAAGGAAGCCGCAAAGCAACCGTGACAGAATCCAAATCAGGGAGCCGCGACCCACCCTGAACAGCACAGGACCCGAAATAACCTGCACCCCAGACTCCCTGAACATGCTCACGCAGAGCAGAAGGGAAAGACAGGAAAGCAAGGGCCAGGAGATTATAGATGGTGGGACAGTGGGACAGCAGCCCAGTTCTCATTCTTAAATCAAGTGACAGAAAGACAGCCACTCTGAGAGTGAGTTCTCACAGGAAATCACAGCCTGCGAACACGCACACGGTTAACATGGGGAACTCCATCTTGAGAAGAGATACGCTCTGTGGCACCACTCAGTGTAAGCTAGGTCTGCATGTGTAGCTACGGACAGAACGAGGTGGACATGACTAGCATTTGAAGAAAAGGGGTGAGCGTACGGCACGTACTAACATCTGGGGCTGGAAAGATGGCTCAGTGGTTAGGAGGGCTTGCTGCTCCCCTAGAGGACTGGAATTTGTTTCTCAGCATCTGCCAGGGAGGTCACAACTGCCTGTAACTGCAGCTGTAGGAGGTCCAACACCTCCTTCTCACCTCCCTGGACACCGGCACACATGGTATACACTTACACAGACACAAAAATAAAAATAACTATCCAAAAACATCTTTTTAAAAAGTATTAAATATCCAAGAATGGTTACCAGAGGAAAGAAAATAAGATTTAAATTAACATTTTTGTAGTGCTAGGATTAAACCAAGGCCTGACACATACTAGCAAGAGCTCTAACTGATGTATCTCTGAGATACATCTGCAGATAAACTTAGAGATGTGTAAAGTACCTCTATGAGAAAAGTTACAATAATTAAAAATTTATGGAAATTGGCTATATAATTGTGTATATTTTAAAAGGCTAAGGAACAGGAAAGACACAAGTGACTATCAGATTCATGAGCTAAAAATTAACCTCAAAAACTCTGTTTGGGCCAGTAAGATTGCTCAATTGCTAGACACACTTGCCATGAAAACTTGATAACTCAAAATTCAATTATACTGGAGCCCCACGCCACAAAGCTGTCCTGATTCCCACGTGTGAGTGGCATGGGCACCCCATTTATCACACACACACACACACACTCACTAATAAAAAGGAGTCTCTCGTGAGCCAGTGCATAGTAAGAGGGAAATAGAAAATATGACAGAAAACAAGACATGAAGGCCAGATCCACAAACCCCGAATCTGCTTCACCAGAGTTCCAAACTGAGAAAAGACAAACAAGAATCAAAGAACCAGAGTAATCAAATAATGTAGAGAGAGGATTCTCAGAAAACAAGACCTGGTAGAAAAAGTTCTAGTGCCAAACACAAGTAAAATAAGGCCCAAAAAAATGTTTTTACCAAGAAAATATTAAAATATTTTACCAAGGAAATATTCCAAACACCTAGAGAAGATATCACTTCTAGGTCTACAGAAACATCCTCCATCGGGTTTGCCATCAGACGCTCCAATCTTAGCCCAGTTATGGCCACAGAGGGTCCAGCCATGCCCACCAGCTCTGCTGGGTGAAATCGAACAGGGGCCTGGCAGCTACGGTTGCTACATTGTTAAAACCCAAACCTTCCCCGGGTTTAACTAAGGACAAAGCAAGTAGGCAGCTACACCTTCCTGGATGGCAGCACAGCGGTGGAAACTGCTGGATTGTTCTGGAACCCTCAAGATGGGTTTTCCCCACTTCCCAGCCAAGACAGAGTAGAACCACAGGGTAAATTCACCCACTGAGATTGCGTTCCACTTACTAAGACTCACAGAAATGCATTTTTGAAACAAGAAAAAAAAAAAAACTTTAAGATACAATTTAATAACTGAATTAACTGTCTGAATGTGCGGTTTGCCGTCCAGACCGGCACTCCCGAGGCTCAGTACCTCATTTGTTGAAGGGCCCTGGCTGGGTTGGAGCCCATCCGGTCCAGCTTGTTGATGAAGGTTAAAAAGGGGACGTTGTAGCGCTTCATCTGGCGATTGACAGTCATGGTCTGGCACTGGACCCCACCGACGGCACAGAGAACCAGGATGGCGCCATCCAACACCCGCAGGGCCCTTTCCACTTCTATTGTGAAGTCCACGTGGCCTGGATGAGGAGGGGATTAAAGAAGAGTTTGAATGTTTAATATACCATTTATTTGTCCTTAGGTTTCCCATTGCTGGGCTAAAACCCTGACCAAAATCAACTTGGGGAAGACTTCCCTCTCTAACAGGGAAGAGCCAGGACACAGGCACACTCAAATCTAAAGGGCTTGGGCGGCTCCACTTCTCTGGCTCCACCATCCGGAATGCATGCAGCTTCTCTCCTAGTTCAGGCCAGCTCCACTCTGCAGCTGCCAGCTGTCGCTGGAGGTCATCCCACAACACTAGCACCTCCAAAATGCCGGGGTCGCCACTGAGACTGGGCTGCACCTCCACTCACGGCCTCTCCTAAGGATCTCTTCAGGGCTAACCGTATCGAGCCGCAATTTCTCTCCTCGACCCTGCCGATCCTGGGCCTTCTACTCCAACTGAGGCTGCACAGTTTCAAGCTTCGACTCCTCTCCAACACCCACCCTGCCTTCAAACACCAGCACTCTGTGGATGAGTCTTTCATGCCAAGTTCAGTGACCAGCATGGCATGAAATCTCAGCCCCCTCTGGACCCCAGCTTCTGTGTGCTAACTATGGGGGCTACTCCCAGATTTCACCTCAGTGCTGCTGGCTTCTTCTTAACTCCTGCTAACTCCTCACCCCCAGCTGACCAGCAAGGACTCTCTCAGCAAAGCCAATGTCTGACTTCCGTGGTGCCTGCTAATCACACCTGAGTCTTCAGCCCCAGCGGACCAGACACTGCATCTTCCTAATTCAAAACATCACATAAGCGGCCCTGAGGCAGCCTTTGCTTCCCTCTGTCCCGCCACCTCACCGGCATCTCTTCCAGCATCCCTACTTTCTTAGCGCCCACCATAGCCCGTAAGTTTTAAGAACTCGATGACTTTCTCAGTTCAAGGTTCTCGATGACTTCCACAGCCCTCTCCTACAGGTCAGGTCAGTCACGGCAACCACCACAGCCACAACCTGCCCCAAGTTCTGCATCAGTCAGTTTTCTGCACAGTCAGTTTTCTGTATCAGTCAGTTTTCCATGTTTTTTGATAAAACACCAGAACCAAAAGCAAACTTGGGGAGAAAAGGGCTTATTTGGCTTACAGATTACAGTCCACCTTAAGAAAAGGGCGTATTTGGCTTACAGATTACAATCCACCTTAAGGGAAACCATGCAGAAACTCAAAGCAGGAACCTGGATACAGTTCGAGATGGTGGAGGCTGCGCACTGGCTTGCTGAGCCCAGCCCACCTTTTTGTATCTCTCACATGACCTGTGCACGCATGGGGAGGGGGTTGGGGGGCTATGCCTGCAGTGGGCTTGGCCCTCATCAGTTAGCAGCTGATAAAATGCTCTACAGAAGCGCCTATGAGCAATCTGACGTGGCATTTTATCTTCCCATTGACTCGAACTTGTGTCAAGTTGACAAAAAAAAAAAAAAAAGAACTAACTACCCAGGCCGGGCGGTGGTGGCGCACGCCTTTAATCCCAAGCAAAGACAGGTGGATCTCTGTGAGTTCGAGGCCAGCCTGGTCTACAAGAGCTAGTTCCAGGACAGACATCAAAAGCTACAGAGAACCTTGTCTTGAAAAAAAAACCAAAACCAAAACAAACAAACAAACAAAAAAACAAAAACAAAAAACCACCCTAACTACACGGCAACTATTACGAAACCCACTACAGACTCCTCACCTCACCAATTTCCTGCACCCAACGTCAGGTTGAAGGTCAACAGGACTACTTCTAAAGGATCCTAGGGAATGCTAGAATGTGCTGAAGGCAACAGCCCATCTTTCTTACTTGCGTTATTTTTCAAAGAAGCCCCATACGGGTGAAGTACGCTAAGTCCTAAATCTGACAGGAATTCAGTTTTGTATTTGAAAATTTGATCCTCGAAGATGAACTGCGTCAGAGAAGAAGAGAGAATGTTTCTGTATTTTCTGTATTTTCTGCCCGCTCACCTGGGGTGTCTATAATGTTGATGTTGATGTCTTTCCACATGGTGTAGGTGGCTGCTGACTGAATAGTGATCCCTCTCTGTCTCTCTAGTTCCATGGAATCCATGACAGCACCCACTCCATCCTTGCCTTTCACCTAGACAGCAACACAAAAATTCAGAGTTTTCCTTTATCCCAAGAAAGAAATCTTTACTGAAATGGAGCCAGATAACAAAGTTAGCATACACAACTGGTAGGTAAGCCCGCTACTTTAACCAGATCATCTCATAAGCCAACAACGACGGGTTTCCCGTCTCGGCTGCCATATTTGTTTTTCCTCTCCAGCAGCTGCTGGGTATTTGGGGGCAACCACCCGTTTTCCTGTCGTCTGCTAGCTTCACAGTCTGCGAACTGAGACTCGGGCAGCTGGCCTTTCGGCTCTCTCCACAGGGACTCTTGAGGCACAGAAGGTCAGGGCTCAGCTTTTCAAGTATATGATTTAATGATACTCTTCACCTGGAGAACAGTTTACACTGGAGGGCTCGGCTACCCCACGGTCAACATTTTAAATAATGTTTTCTGATAGGTTTTTTTTTTTTTTTTTAGAATTATTTATTTATTATGTATACAGTGCTCTGTCTGTCTGTATGCTTGCTGGCCAGAAGAGGGCACCAGATCTCATTATAGATAGCTGTGAGCCACCATGTGGTTGCTGGGAATTGAACTCAGGACCTCTGGAAGAGCAGTCAGTGCTCTTAACCTCTGAGCCACCTCTCCAGCCCTCTGATAGGTTTTTAATATAGCTTATAGTCAACACTATGAGCAAAAATCCCTGAAAAGAAGCTGTGTCCATGAAGCAGTCTGTGCGTGCAGAGACTGCTAGGCTGATCAGAATTTCAATACTGTAGAGAGATTGGAATTTTGCAGGTTCTTTAGTTAATTACCTTATGTTGGGCTAGTTTTAACCTTCTGGAACAGCCATTCCTTGACCCACTCTGTATCTGAAATTGCACCTCATGATAATAAACAGATACAAACCCCTTAGAAGCTACCAGCAGTGCTTAGCAGGACACTGGCTTCTGACAATCCCTGAAGGTAAGAATGTCATCAAAGAGCATCTTGGGTCTATAGAACGGTTCCCCGCGTCTCATGTTTGCCTTTCTGGGGTACCCACCAGCGCATTTTAACTTGCCTTGCCTTACAGCCTAGAAAACATTATGAAACAGCTTCCATGTTGGAACATGGAATTTGAGGTAACCTAAATCTGTGTTCCCAGGCCATGATCACTCAAAATGGCTACAGGATAAGCCTTTATTTCATTTAAGACTGGAATTGTGAGCTTTTTACATCAACAGCAACCTTTGAGATTCATTCCCATTTAACATTAAAAACACGTATTCTTCATCAAATGGTTAGGATTACTGTACCAGCCGTGTAAGGGTCCAGGACCCTGACTCCACATTTACTCAGGATGCTCACTGCGATCTCTTCGAGGGAGACCATTCACAGGAACATAAAGCCAGCCTGACTGCCCCTCTCTGTGCATGTGACTTGAGGGAGATCATCACAGGAACGTGAAGCCAGCTTGACCGCCCCTCTCTGTACATCTGACTTTGAGGGAGACCATTCACAGGAGCATAAAGCCAGCTTGACCGCCCCTCTCTGTACATGTGACTTTGGCCAACAATCCTCTAGGACCCAGCTGTCTGACACTTACAAAATCCTAACTACAAAACAATAAAAACAAAGTTCTTAATCATTCTGGAGTCAAGCATGAGCCACACACCTCGTGCATCGTGGCAATCCTGCCAGTGTAGTAGAGCACCCGCTCTGTTAGCGTCGTCTTCCCAGAGTCAATGTGAGCTGAGATGCCAATATTTCGTATTTTTTCATTGGGAACTATTCCTGACGAACACCACCGGCAGCCCTTCCAATTAGCCTGAAAAGAACAGTTTTGAAAGCTCGATTTAACATACCTTTCATCAGAGATCACAGTTAAAATGGAAACTATGGGTTTTGTTCTTCCTCAATCTTACTGCAAGGGGTATTAGAGACAGAATCCGGGATTTAATTCCCAATAACAGTCAAAATAAAAGCAGGACAGGCACTATTGCTAAATGTTAGGTTTTTTTTTAACATTTTAGATTTGTTTATTTTGTGAATATGTTTTGCTTGCATGTAAATCTGTGCACCACATGTGTGCCCCGTGTAGGAGGAGATCAGAAGAAGGCATGGATCCCTTGGAACTGGAGTTACAGACTGTTCTGAGCTGACATGGGAGAGCTGGGAATTGATCTCTTCCCCTGGAAGAGAAGTCCTGCGGGGATCAAAAGGACAATTTGAACGAATTCGATCAGGCCCCTTCACCATGTGAGTCTCAAGACTGATACTCATACTAGGCAACTGCCCTTACGTCTGAGCCTATCTTGCCTGGCTCAGACCTTAGTTTTAAAATACACACCAGATATCATAAAATTATAACTATACCTCTCAAGGACCACCTTAATAAGAAATACAAGTTTTAGATTAAATTGTACCTTGGGTTTTCTGCCCACCCTCTTCCTGTAGTTCACAGCTAGCAAAGGTATAAAAGGACACACACGGTCTATCTACATCCCCAACTGCTCACGACAGCCAGCCCCCAAAGGTTCCCAGGCTCATCTCACAAAATGGCTAAGTACCTTTTTTGGTGATAGTTGTCCCTGCTAACTTTACGGGGGGGGGCTGTATTTATTGAATCAAAACAAAACTGCACACCCAAACGCTCTGCAACCACTTCTGGGAAGGGAGAAATTGACAACATGGAGAAGCAGAGAGTTGACAAGGGCTTCGATGGTTAAACCACAGGGACATTTGACAGCAAAGCAAACGAGGGCTCCAGGACAGGTAAGGCACTACGGCTACCAATGCTTGCCCTACGAGGAGTACCTCATTCCAAACGCTTACAAAGTTTAACCTATACACCTGCGAGGGAAACATGGCAGAAGAGCACCGGGAAGCTGAGCGCCAATCAAAGGGCACAACACCCGTTCTGAGCATCCAACCATACTCCGGAATCAGAAGAGCACTGGATACCGAGTCAGAAACCCGGAGTTCCGAGCCCCGGGACACTAACTTTTCATCTGATCACTCGGGGCACTTCTCTTTAAGGCAGATTATACTCATCAAGTAGCAGGGGACCCTAGCACAGAGGTGCGGGTCTCAGGGACGAGATGGCGTGAGGATACCCAGGGGCTTTGGGGGCTGCGGACAACGCCGCTCAAGATTCCGAGTAACGGAAAGGGTTTCGTTTCCTGCTCGGCTCTGGGAAGATTGCCGGGCATCAGTACCTGCTTTCCCTGCCAGCCCAGGGCGGCAGGGACCCGAGGGAGCGGCCCACGGCCCAGGGCCGCGGCGACCCGCAGCAGACGCATGGCAAGTCTGGATCAGCCGCTTCCAGGGCTCCTGCTCGGCTGTGCTCGGCTCTGCACCGGCAGCAGAGCGGGAAGCGCTCAAAGTCACGCCGGCCACCCGGGCCGCAGAGCACTTCCGGGAGGAAGGTCAGGAGGACGGCTAGAGGAAGGCAGAGGGAGAGGCTGCTCGGTCTGAGCTCCAGGAAGAGCGCGCCGTCTCCTGGTCAGGAGGAGAAAGTGCAGTTGGTGCAGTGGATTGTCACAGGGAGGTGGCATTACTACTGAGTGGGGATAATCTGGTCCCTTTGTCTCTAAAGGGGAAAAATAAAAATAAAAATCATCGCTGTGTAGAAAATGCGCCAACACGTCGGAGGCAGAACTAGGCAAATCTCTATGACTTTCAGGCTACCCTGGCGTCTACATAGAGTTCCAGGCCTGTCAAGACTAGAAGTGACACCCTTTTCTTTTTTTTTCTTTTTCGAGACAGGGTTTCTCTTTGTATCTTTGGCTGTGCTGGATTTCGTTTTTGTAGACCAGGCTGGCCTCCAACTCACAGAGATCCACCTGCCTCTGCCTCCTGAGTGCTAGGATTAAAGGTCTATACCACCACACCTGACAAGGAATCTGTCTTGGTTACTACTCTTCTTTTTTTTTTTTTAAGATTTATTTATTTTATATATACGAGTGCTGTATCTGCATTCCAGAAGAGGGCTTCAGATCCCATTATAGACGGCTGTGAACCACCATGTGGTTGCTGGAATTGAACTCAAGACCTCTGGAAGAGCAGCCACTGCTCTAACTCTGAGCCATTTCCCCAGCCCAGCGAGACCCTTTTCTGTTGTAAGGAGGCCCCTTGCTGGTTCCTGACTGCTCAGCCCCAAAATAATCATACAGACAACGGTATTAATTAAATCAATGCTTGGCCCATTAGCTCTAGCTTCTTATTGGCTAACTCTTACGTATCAATTTAACTCATTTCTAGTAACCTGTGTATCGCCACATAGCTGTGGCTTACTGGGTAAAGTGTCTGTCTCTGGTGGTGCTACATAGCTTCTCTCTAACTCCTCCTACTTTCCCAGCATCCTGTTTAGTTCCCCCATCTAGCTCTGTTACACATTCTGCAGGACACAGAAGAAAGTGACTGACAAACTGCCAATACAGGCAGAACTGTCTTTGAAATTTCCTGCTTTGTGGAAAAGTCTGCTGGAGACTATGGACCTGTAGGCTGAAGATGGATGCCCCAAGGGTACAGAAAAACTTTGGGTGACTGTCCAGGTAGCAAGATGTCTCTGCTAATTCTAGAGTTTTGGACAATGCACTTCCTGTTTTCTTAGGTAATATTATATCCTTCTGGAGTCTTTGATGGAGTTGAAGAATTTATAGGTATAGTTATAGTTTTCTTCAGTTATAATAAAAAATAAAGTGTATATAAATATTTTAACTAATTCTTGCTTGATACCTGTTTTTTATATATAATTTTATTATGTTAGTGTTAAAACCTTCCTTTTCACTTAAACAGAAAAGGGGAGGTGATGTGGGATTTCCCTCTGTATGCTGTGAATACCATTTATAAATAAAAGAACTACTTTGGACCTATAGCAGAGCTATAAGGGAAAGAGCTAGGCAGGGAAAACTAAGCTGAATGCTGGGAGAAAGCAGGGTGG
>JAQHUG010000039.1:6539451-6552127 GCA_028555095.1 Dicrostonyx torquatus | reverse complement strand
CATAACTGATTATCAACATGTAGAAGAATGAAAATAGATCCATATCTATCGCCATGCACAAAACTCAAGGTTCAAAGACCTCAACATAAAGCCAACCACACTGAACCTTACAGAAGAGAAAGTGGGAAGTACACTTGAACGCATTGGCACAGGGGACCACTTCCTAAATATAACCCCAGCAGCACAGACACTGAGAGAAACAATAAATGGGACCCCCTAAAGCTGAGGAGCTTCTATAAAGCAGAGGACATGGCCAACAAGACAAAACAACAGCCTACAAAATGGGAAAAGATCTTCACTCACACCACATCAGACAGAGGGGCTGATCTCCATAATATACAAAGAACTCAAGAAATTGTTCATCAAAACAACAAATAATCCAATAAAAATGGAGTAGAGACCTAAACAGAGAACTCTCAACAGAGGAATATAAAATGGCTGAAAGACACTTAAGGAAATGTTCAACATCCTTAGTCATCAGAGAAATGCAAATCGAAACAAATCTGAGATTCCATCTTACACCTGTAACATTGGCCAAGATCAAAAACACTGATGGAAACTTATTGTTGAGATGATGTGGGGTAGAGGGAACACTTTTCCATTGCTGGTGGGAGTGCAAATAGTCCAGCCCCTTTGGATATCTGTATGGCAATTTCTCAGAAAATTAGGAAACAACCTACTTCAAAACCCAGCAATACCACTTTTGGGTATGTACCCAAAGGTGCTTAATTGTACCACAAGGACATGTGCTCAACTATGTTCACAGCTGCATTGTTTGTCATAGACAGAACCTGGAAACAACCTAAATTGCCCTTGAACAAAGAATGGATAAGGAAAATGTGGTCCATTTACACAATGGAGTACTACACAGCAGAAAAAAAAATGGCACATTGAAATTTGCAGGCAAATAGATGAATCTAGAAACTATCATATTGAGTGAGGTAACCCAGACCCAGAAAGACAAATATCATATATACTCACTCATAAGTAGCTTTTAGATATAACACAAGGAAACCCAGCCTATAATTCACAATCTCAGAGAACCTAGACATCAATGAGGACCGTAAGAGAGACATACAAGGATCTAATCTTCATGGGAAGTAGAAAAAAAGAAAAGATCTCTTGAATAAATTGGGAGCATAGGGACCATGGGAGAGGGTAGAAGGTTAGGGGAGAGGAAGCAAGGGGAGTGGAGAAAAATATATAGTTCAATAGAAACAATAAAAGAATTATGAAAGAAGATCTCCATATTCTTAAAAACTTCATCCACAGCACCTATAAAGATAGATTAGTGCTTGAATTCCAGAGTAAAAGGCTGAATTTTTAAATGGTACAATTAAGAGGAGCAATTGAATTATTAATAGATTGCTCAGAAATATACATCTAACTTATTCTGAGAAAATCAATTATTCATTCTGACCAGAAAATGTACTTTTCCAAATGTAAAAGGAATCTCTTATTGAACTTTGACAAGACAGAAATATGCAACATTAAAATTTTAAGAAAAAGGCTATATAAATGATAATTAGTTTAAGAATGTGATACAGAACAAACCCTATACTGTATATAGAAATTATAACAAATTCATGTACATTAGCAATTCAAAATATTTTCTTGAAAACAAACTTGATTATTCTTCTTTTTCAAAGTAGTTACTTCTTATTAAATAATAATGTATATTTTTATATAATTATATATGCATACATAATTTTTTGAGATATGATTTCACACTCTATAGTCCAGGACCTCAAACTCACAGGAGTTCTCCTGCCTCAGTCTCTACAACGTTTGGATCAGAAGTACGAGCTACCATGCTTGGATTACTAATATAGTTCTTTTAAGTTTTTTCCCCTTTTTGTGTATTAATTTATTCATTTTACATACCAACCAGTTTTTCCTCCCTACCCTTGTCCTACTCTCCCACCTTTCCCCAACCCACCTCCACCCATTCCTCAGAAAGAATAAGGCCTCTCAAGGGGAGTCGACAAGGCCTGGCATGTTCAGTTAAGGCAGGACCACGCCCCTCCTCCCTACTTCCAGGCTCAGCAAGGCATCCATCCCACCATGTCATTTCTGGTGCCACTGTCAAACAGACCAAGCTACACAACTGTCATGCACACACAGGCTCTCAAGCTGCTTGCGCTCTCACAAGTTCAGGTCTCTATGGGGTCCCTTGTGATGATCTTGACACCCCCCCCTTCTCTTTGACTGGACTCCCACAGCTCATCCTGGTGCTTGCATGTGGATCTCTGTATCTGCTACCATCAGTTACCGGATGAGAGTTCTAGGATGACATGATCTTACCCCTGTCAGAATAGGTAAGACAAAAAGTCCTGAAGATAGCCTGTGCTGGAAAGGATGTGGAGTAAGGAGAACACACTCCTCCACTGCTAGTGTAAACTTGTACAGCCATTTTGGAAATTGGTATGGCGGTTTCTCAGAAAATTGGGAATCAATCTACCTCAAGACCCAGCACTAACACTCTTGGGTATATGCTCAAACGATGCACAATCATACCACAAGGACACTTGCTCAACTATGTTCACAGCAGCATTATTCAAAATAGCCAAAACGTGGAAACCACCTAGATGCCCCCAACCAAAGAATAGATAAAGAAAATGTGGTAGCACATTTACACAATGGGACTATCACTCAGCTGTAAACAAACAAACAAACAAACAAAAAACAATGGTATCATGAACTTTGCAGAGAAATGGATGGAACTAGAAAAAAAAATCATCCTGAGTGAGGTAACCCAGACAGAGAAATATGAGTACACTCAGTCATAAGTGGATACTAGATGTAAAGCAAAGGAGAACCGGACCACACTCCACACCTAGGTAACAAGGACCGTAGAGGGATACATGGATTGTCCAGGCAAGAGGAAATAGATGAGATTTTTCTGGGTAAACTGGGGGTGGGATGAGTAATTGGAAGGGAATGAGGGATAAGAACATTAGGGAATGGGATGGTTGAGTTGGGGGAGGGATGGAGTGGGAGAGCAATCTTGATAGAGGAAGTCATTATGGGACTAGGGAGAAACCTGATGCTAGGGAAATTCCCAAGAATCCACAGCTAAGCAATAGTGACTGAACTGGCCTTACCCTGTAATCAGATTGGTAGTTACGCTAACCATCATCATAGAACCTAAGTTTTTAAGTATATAGAAATTATAAAACTAAACTTAGATTTGTATCACTCTACTGTGTGTGTTTGCAGACATTGAGTGCATTTTATTTTTTGGCTTTTCAAGACAGGGTTTCTCTGTGTCGTCTAGGCTGTCCCAGAACTCTGTCTGACTCTGTCTCCTGAGTGCTGGGATTAAAGGCATTCACCAGCACTGCCAAGCTTGAGTATATTTTATTTTAACATCCACTTTTGTGCTCTGAACTAAATGACAGAACTAGTTTAGAACTATAATCATGGTAAGTATGCAAGAATATATATACTTATACTATATGTAGTATCTATTATTAAATATATAATATGTACTATATGTAGTCCATATCAAAATAACTGATAAAGCAAAATCAGCACGTGAGCTTTAGTGAGTATGCTTTAAAGAGTTTTATATAGAATGTTTACCAATTTAATCACATTGTTGGACATTAAAATTTTATTCCTAAAGAATGAAAAATGCAAAGCTAAAACTTACAAGAACATTCAGATTCAGAAGAAAGTTTCAAAGTACAGTATCAATTTAACGACAAATTGGTCTTTTGTATGTTACCTAGCACCATGACTTTCTTTGTTAAACAACCAATTAAACAAATGAAATGCACTGCTATTTATTTTTTGCTGATTTTCAAAGGTGATCCTTTGATGTTGAGTTTGTCCGCAAAAACGTGCGATCGTCTTCCATTCTCAATGGCTGGATTTTGATGAATTTTCTCTCTAAGAAATATACATATGACTATTAATACCATTTAAAATACTCAGTAATTTACAAGTCACTGCAAACAAGTTAAAAATCACTACAATTTAGAGTTTTATCTTAAAAGTTCCCCAGAACTTTAGAAAAGTACTTTATTGAACATTCAAGAAGGTAGGAGCTGTCTTACCTACGATGTACTGAATTGCTTGCAGCTTAAATGGAGGCCACTAGTGATATTTACCCTTATTCAGCTCCTGAGTTGTACCACCCACATGTGAAAGGGGATTCGTGGTCAACCATGTCTAACAGTTAACATGTTGGCTAGCACACTTTATCATGTGGAAATTCACTACTCAAAATTTAAATGGACAGAACTACTAAGAGAAAAGGTAGCTACTAGGGCCACAGATTTATAGAACACCCAGCATGACCTGGGTTTCTCTAACTGGGACCTAGATTTCGTGCTGAAATTTAACAATGTTAGATGTTTAACCATAAGTTTTCAATGTGAGACAAATATTACTGAAAAGATAGAGGCAAATTTTTAAGCCATTTAATAGAAAACATTCAGGCTCTAAATTCCTGACCAAGTACTTTCAAAGAAAATATGCCAGCATGTGGGATTCTGCACGGGGCTTCAATTTATTTCAGGCCCATGTGTCCCGTGCTGGTTCTGCAAGGCCTTCTCTAACCGTCCTTCACTCTCTTGGAGTCTAGAGTGGATTCCTGTGTCAAGGGCTGTTGTAGTTTCTCCCAAGAACTTGAATTAACTTCAGAATATGTACTAAATGTATAAAAGTGTCATACATTTTAATATTCACTTTTTCTTTTTCTTTTTTTGGTTTTTCGAGACAGGCTTTCTCTGTGGCTTTGGAGCCTGTCCTGGAACTAGCTCTTGTAGTCCAGGCTGGTCTCGAACTCACAAAGATCCGCCTGCCTCTGCCTCCCGAGTGCTGGGATTAAAGGCGTGCGCCACCACCGCCCGGCTTAATATTCACTTTTAACAAACTAATTTTCCCAAAGCAATTTCAAGGATGTACAATTAATTTATAATTATAAATTATTTACAATTAATTTATAATTAAATGATGGATTTTAACTGAGTAAGAAAGTTAAGTTTTGTAAATATAAAACCTTTCCCCTTACAGTGTCTATATAACTATCTTAACTTTGTGTGAAAATATGACTTGGAATATTCACATTGGGAATTGCTTCAAATGATAGCTACATCACAGTATATACAGTTTCCTTAGGATTTTTGTCGTCTATTTTTCCCCTGATGATTAAGAACAGCTCTAAAATAGTATTTATTGTTTTCAGAAATAAGATTTTGATTTGCATGGATTACTCAGATTTAATATAAAGTTGTTACTTTTTTCATAAAAGTTACTGTAGATATACACAATTTAGATATTCTTAAGAATGTGATAAGAGATAAAGTTACATAATATTTTTGCTTTATGTTTATATGTGGGGGTAAGAATACATGTGTGGGTAGGTTCATGTAAATGTGTGTGTGCACGTATATTGATCATAGAAATTTTGGCTATCATTCTTTAGGCTTTGACTCAGAAGGCAGGCAAGGCTGGCTGGCCAGTGAGACTTGGGGATCTGGATTACAAGTGCATCCTACTATGTCAGGCTATTTGTTTTTTAACATAGGATTTGGTTATAAAACTTGGGTCCTTGCAATTACATGGCAAAACCTTTATTGAATGAGCTATCTCCCCAGGATTACATTGCAAACCTTTACTGAATCAGCTATCTCCCCAGGATTACTCGGCCAAACCTTTATTGAATAAGCTATCTCCCCAGGATTACACGGCAAACCTTTACTGAATCAGCTATCTCCCCAGGCCACATCGCACAACTTTTAATTAAGAGCACTGCTTTTAGAAACAGGTTTTACCTTTTTCTGGGTTCTCGTGACACTGGATGCTCATGACCCACACTTCGCATTCTAGTGTTCTCTAGATTGTGTGGCCGTCCAGTAGGCATGTACTTCAAAACTTCATTTTGCCACTCATCATCAAATGCATGAGCATCACCTATATGAAAGGACAAGTCTTTAGGTGTCTATGCCAGCTTGGCCGTGGGTCACCACACTCTTCAGGCAGTCTAACCTTCCGACAGAGGGGGATGCTTCTGCAGTGTTTCCCTTGTTTGTTTCTCTCCTATCGATCATCTGGCTATGGTACTATGGGATTTCACTTAGCTCCTGGATTATCCTCTTACTCTATGTGGACTGGACGATTCAAGTACACGCATTTCTGAACTTCTCAATCATCTCATCATGGTTGTGGTGCTCCCCATGTTCGTGCGCAGCCCTTCAGTCGTTTGCATTTCTACTCACCTCTTCAGTTCCTGACTTGACTTCTCAAGCTTGTTGTCCATTTCCTAACACTATCAATTATGATGTCATGAAGTAGGTAAACTAATTTCTGTGAGAACACGCAGATGATTGTTCTTGTTCTTTTACATTGTCTTTATAAAATATCCTAAACTTAACTTTCCCACATATTATAAAATACTCAGTGTACATACGTACATACATATATGTGTATGCTATTTATTTTTTAATTTATATGTATTGTGTGTCCATGTATGGGTATGAGGATGTAAATGCTGGTGGCCTTGGAGGTCAGAGGCATCTCTTTGGAACTGTAGCTACACGTACTTGTGGGTCACCTGATGATGTAACCCACATGGACTGGCCTTGGCATCCTGACTAGGGCTGATGAGGGAACAAAGAAATGACAAGGAACACGCATACAGAGAAGCCGGGGTCAGCTGGGCTGCCAGCACTCTGCTGGAGCAGCACCAACTACTCCCAAACAACAACCTGAGACCAGTGCTTTACTGAGAAGCACAGCTGGAGGGTTAGCTAGGCTCCACAGGGGGTTTCTGTAGACCAGCAGTCTAAATCTGTAAGAACAGCCAGGAGGAGGATGTTGAAGTTTCCAGTTTTTGCATACGACGATTAATCCTCTGTAAATGATCACACTTGGACTAGAGGAACAAGACGGCCAGTTCCTAGGCTGACCTACTGGGGAGCGCCTTTGCCAGTTTCTGAGGCTTTGGTCCTTGTATGGCCGTCCTCACATCAATGATATACATTCCTTTAGGACTCCACTGACACAGGGCTTCCTCTGCTCCCTACATCCTGACAGTGATAACTGAACTCAGGTGCTCTGTAGGAGAAGTAACCACCACTCCGTCTCTCGGCACCTCCGTATATACCTTAATGATAAGCTCGTGATGATTACAGTTATTTGGCTTCCATCTTACTGCGTAAGAATGATTTCTCTCCTCCCATGTAGGCATCTGGAGTTAAATTTGAGGCAGGTTAAGTAATAAGTGCATTTATCTTATCCCATGAGCAGTCTCACCAGCCCATAAGAGTCATTCTTATCTAAATTAATTTCTTTTCTGAAATGATACACATTTAAACTCTTTATTATGATAAAACATTATTCAAAGTATTTTCTAAAAATATGAGATAAATGTGACATTGCAACGTAATTTAATTTTAATTAAAACATAAAAGCTTGATTACTAATATTTATTTCGACAAAATAAGTAGCTTGACAACTAATAGTAATTTTAATGTAATTTAAAATATAAGAAAAGGTAAGAAGCAGAAGAGCTTAATGTACTGAAGAATAAATATAAAAATCTAGAAAAGAAAGATTTACTTGGTATTTTGTATATTATTTCCTATATATATTAGAAATCAAAATATGCTAGAAATTAAAATTACCTATACAAACTATAAAATCTTTTAAGTAAGTTATGAGATATTCACAAAACTTTTAGGCAACATAGAATACTTTTGAAAAATAATAGGTGTTTGTAGTTATAATGGTGGGATAAATTGAGCACAGTATGAACAAAATAGCAAAATATGAAGTTGAAAAATGTTTATACTTGCATAAAGCTATTAAAAAAGAAATAAATCAAAACATGGATGGTATTTTGGAACTGAAGTTATGATTGATTTTTATTTATTCCTTTAAGCTTCTTGACAATCACAAAGTAAACTCATTTTGCCTTTACATAATTAGATAATATTACTAAGAAAGAACTCCAAATCTTTCATCCTATCACTTATAAGAAAACTGAACAACGCCTCACAAAATCAAGGTAAATGTGTTAGGAGACAGAACCACAATTGAATATTCGGACCAGCACTTCCTACATGTTCCTTATCCTAATAAAAATTCATGAAGTTCTAGAAATGCAGCTACTATTTTACCTTTTGAAAAATAAATTTTGTGTGATAACTTACTTTCGCTCATATTGATGAACTCTTGATTGACCTCTTCATCTCCTGTCTTGTTATTCTTTGACTTCTTAATGACATGAGCTCGGTCATGGATATGATGACCAACAGCCATTTTCTCTAGACCGCTGTCAGAATCTCTTATTGCTCTTCTGGTTTCTTTTATCTTGAAATATAAGGTGAAAGTTATTTAGCTAATATTTAATCCTACTAGAATGGATTTAATTCTACATTCTTCAGGGTCTGTTTATTGAAGCAAGGCTGCAGATTTGCTGCTGCCAAGTCCATTAATTTTGTACAATTAATAAAATGATTAACTATACTCAGCTCCACTATCAACTTGGTGTGGTAATAAAGATAATATTTCTTTAACTGTTTACAATTTTAACATTTTCCAAGTTGTAAAAATAATAAAACAGATAAGTTATATAAGACTTAGCTATGTAAAATAAGCTATAAAAAGCCTTTAACACTGGCTCTGACAATGGAATGGCTGCAAGCTGATGACTCTTCAGATGTGCTCGGAGGGCTTGAGTCTCATAACTCACACCTGCCAACACATGGGAGTATTGTTAAAATGGTTATGCTAGCCAATGATTCTTAGTATGATTTCCATGTGACATCTATAAATATATCAGTTTACATTAAGATTTCACTATGGTCAGCAAAGTAAAATACTAGTAAATTTGCTAAACAATGCAAAGATATCATTAATTGGTGTGTTTACACATCAGAACTAAAAATGAATTACTTTACATTCACTATTCCGTTAATCGAAAATCTTACCACAAACTACAAGGCAATGGAGAAACGGGAATTTTTATGTCACTGTTTGTAGAAGGCAAGAATTTTCATCACTATGGGTTAGTAAGTTGGTAAGTTATTTAATTTTTAAAGGCGTGGGGCTAAGCACACCCTAAAAGCCCAGAGATACTATCCTTAGATTCCTTTACATGGCACTATTGATAAAGTTCTGTGTTATAGTTATATCCTGGGTGCTACATAGCAGTTAACAAGAAATAAAAAGGAGGCAGAGGCAGGTGGAGCTCGCTGAGTTCAAGGCCAGGCTAGTGTGCACATTGAGTTCCAAGTCAGCCAAAGCTACGGAGTAAGACCCTGCCTCAAAACCAACAAAACCAGAAATTAAAATAAAAAATAAACCTGAGTTACAGGTGCAACTTGAATAAATTTCTGAAACACGCTGCTGAGCAATGGCGAGTTCCGGAGGACATAAGCAGTGATACTATCTGCACAGAGTTTAGAAACCTATAAAATAATCTACAAGTATGATAAGGAAAATGGTTGTCTCCTGAGACACGAAAACTGATCTTAGAAGAATTATATGTTACAATCATCCCCAAAAAATAAAAAAGAATTATCTTAAAAGAAAGAGAGGGAAATGCTGATTTAATTAATCTATGGGGCAGGAATATGGGTTTATTATACATCCTTTCTGTACACTTTAACATGTTAATTTTTTGGTTTTTCGAGACAGGGTTTCTCTGTAACTCTGGGGCCTGTCCTGGAACTAGCTCTTGTAGGCCAGGTTGGCCTCAAACTCACAGAGATCCGCCTGCCTCTGCCTCCCCAGTGCTGAGATTAAAGGCTTGTGCCACCACCTGGCAACACTTTAGTTTTTAACTTCATATATAAACTCTAAGTAGACATTGCATGAAACAAAGGCTTCTTTTAGTGTCTATCTTATCAATGTAAAAATGCAATAAGGATCAAGAGATATTTATGTGACGGTAAACCTCAACTTCCATCAGCTACCCACAGTTGGATGTTAATGGCTTCCATAGAGAAATAGAGCCAGGCATGGTAGTTTATACCAGCAGTTCCTCACTTAGGAGACAGAGGCAGGGCTGCTCCATGTTTGAGGGCAGCTGGGACTACACAGTAAGACTTGGTCTAAAACCAGCAGTAATAAAAACTCACTCCTCCTGGAGCCCTCCGGGTTTGAGTTGAGGCCTGGAACACCTTCGGTGGTTCATCTCCTACTTTGGAATAGGTCATGACAGAGGAAGAACAAAATGAATGCCCATTCGGATCCATTGAAAGCTGACCCTAGAGACAAAAGCAATTGTAAATTAAGACTCTAGTTACATATAAAGAATGAATGCCAAGAGTTGAAATAATCAATACTATTAGCTATATAGTTGTTCAAAATGGAACTAGGTGCCCTAAACTACTTCTATTTTTGGTGCTAATTTCTATTTCTTGCGTAAAGAATAACAAGTGATTCAAATCTCAGTTTGTGTGGCTTAGATTTAGATAAAGAAGATGCACTCCTTAGGCAGAGGCTATCTCTTGTAATGTCCTGCCAATCAAGATCAAGTGAACTAGGAATGTACCAGGAACTGTCACAGTTTCTTTGGGTACCACATTGATATATTCCTAAAACCATTGCTAATACCCTAGATTTTAGCATTCTTAAATGATCCATAGAATTCAAATCGGATATTGAAATGATACAGATCCCCTCTATATCAAACCAAGTTACTTGTTTTGATGCTAATATAAACACAACAGTAGCCGTACTAGCGTTCATTTATAATACTTAGAATGCATGGAGCTAATATAATATAAACACAACAGTAGCCGTACTAGCGTTCATTTATAATACTTAGAATGCATGGAGCTAATCTAACATTCAAGCCATTTTTGTTTGCAGGGGTTTTGTTAAATATTGAAACATAGTTACTAACATGAAATGCAACTTTTGAAGTAAATAGGTAACAATAAAACATGCAAATTTATAGAAAGTGTTACTTTACAATAGCAACTCATAATATTTCTATAAGCCAACTAATGTGACTTATCAGACCTTTAGGTTGTAAATAAATTAATGAGATATGATTATAATTTTTTAATTGAATAAGAGAAAATATCTGCAAGCTGTTACTATAATTATAATATTCTAATATAATCACTTAAACTTTTGTTTTGGGAATCAATTACCTAAGAATAGCATATGGGTCAATCATTCAACTTATTATGTAATAATGCTAATTATTACACGTACTACTCATATAATATTGTTTATGGGTTAGCTATACTAACTATGGTTAAAGATGTTTGAAAATCACTACAATAGCTGAAAATAATGTTCTCATCAGTCTGCTTTCAGTACTTACAAAGTTTCTTTGTAACTCCTGCATACTGTTTCGCATATTTAACATCATCCGATCCATTGTCTGAAAAGGGTTGACATCTGCATGCTACAGGATATCAGGAAGTATGTTATTAACTACAACACCAACACATAACTCTTCCCCAATCTGTTCAAAAACATTCCCCAATTTACTGTATCATGCAGTAACCAACTATGCAAAAATAATTTAAGGGCTACACATTAATAGTGATCTGCTAAAGAAAAAAGGACCAGATGCAAAAATCATAAACAGACAACATAAATTAGGGAGTTAGAAGACTGCAAATATATACACACATTGTATGCCTAGATATACACACACAGACACACACGCACACACACACACACACACACATATATATAATACATATATACAAATGTTTGTATATACACTTACACATAGTCAGCTTTCTCAAGCCAGAGTCGACCTTTCTCCTCCATGCTTTTTTAGTTTCTTACTAACCCATAAGGCTCAGTCTTCTCTAGGGAAGATGGCTCAGACAGCACATACTTTCTTGGGGAGGGCCTGAGCTCAGTTCCTAGCAGTCAAACAGTTCACTATCGCCTGTAATTCTAACTCCAGCTACCAAGTATCTGACACTCTCTTTGGCCCCTTTGGGCCCTGCACAAATGTGTATAAATCCCCACACATAAATACAATTTTTAAAAATTCACCTCTAATTGATCTTCACCCTACACTCAAAAGCTTTGCACTGCGGTCTTGTGCTTCCCGTGTGCTCCCACAGTGCACACCTCCTCACCATCTTACTAGTGTCTTTCCTCTGTAATCAGGTCCTCAGGAAGGACAAGGATTCATCTCAAACTTCAGAGACTCAAATAACCTAAATTTAGTGCAAAATAATGAAAATAACCTTTTCATGAAAATATAGCTACAAATATTCTAAATTTACTATGTTCCAATCCATGCATTACTTGCTGGCATTAGAAACTAATAAACTAGTGAAACAGGCTGGCAAGTCTGCTTTAGAATATTCATACTTGTAAAGGCAGCACGAAAAACCTGAAGTCAGAGAAAGCGGCCAATCTGAGTATTCCCAAACATCATAATTTGTCACCTTGTGATAAGTTATCACAGGCTTGTGGAACTCCATCTTTGAAACACAATGATCAAGTTTCTTTGAACAGCATGTGAATGTTCCCTCAAAATCTACTTTTCCATTTCTGAAGACTAATTTCTACATTTTGATTGACTTACTGTAGCCATCTTGACCTCAACCTCTGGGTTACAACCCCTTTGGCAAACTATCTCCAAAAATATTTACATTATAATTCATAACAGTAGCAAAATTACAATTATGAAGTAGCAAGAAAAGCAGTTTTATGGTTGGTGAGGTCACCACAATGT
>JAQHUG010000039.1:6519986-6532643 GCA_028555095.1 Dicrostonyx torquatus | reverse complement strand
TTGTTTAACGTATGAGGATCTAGGTTCAACCTCTAGCACTGGTTTTGTTTAACGTATGAGGATCTAGGTTCAACCTCTAGCACTGGTTTTGTTAACATAGCAATCCTAGCTTTCGCTGGACAGTATTCCTTCTGTTTTTATTTTATGGAATAGTTTGAGAAGTACTGGTGTTAGTTGTTCTTTCCAGGTCCAGTGGATTCAGTAGTGCATCCACCTGGGCTTGAACTGCTTTCATCTGAAGTCTCTGTTAATTGCTGCTTCAATCTTGATACTTGCTATAGATCTGTTTAAATTATCTCGGTTTATCTTCTGTATGTCATATGCATCAAGAAAATCAATTTTTATACAATTTTCTATCCTACTGGAAATGATTATTTAAGGTACATCTTAACAATCTTTGGAATTTCATTGTTATCTGTTGTAATGTTTCTCCTTTCATTACTAATTTCATTAATTTGTGCCTCCTATTTTCTTTGGTTAGTTTGGCTGAGGGTTTTTTTTTACTTTGTTTCTCTTTTTTAATCTTATCTTTTAAAAGTATTCTGATACTTTGTATTTTTTTCATTTTTACATTCTTAATTACTGCCATGTTATTTCTATCCACTAATTTTGGGTTTAGATTGTTTTTATTTAAGGACCTATAGAGTATATGATTAAGCTATTAGAGATCTCTTAATGTAGGCATCTGTAACTATAAACTCCCCTCTTAGGGCTGCATTCAATGCATCTAGTACCAGAATGTTGGATTTTCATATTCTTTTGGTTATAGGATTCTTAAAATTCCTTTATTGATTCCTTCAATGATCCATTCACCATTCAATAGTCTGTTGTTCAATCTCCATGAGTTTAAATACAAGAAATTCATGTCATATTAGAAATCTATTTTAGAGAAGAATCCTGAGTTCTGAGAAATGTGTGTTCTGCAGATATATTGTAGGGCCACTTGGTTTGGTCATATAACTCAGATGGTTCTCTACTTTTTGTTGAGATAATATATTGATGAGTGTGAGGTACTGAAATCACCCATTACTACTGTGTTGGGTTTTCCTTATGGCTAATTGTGTGTGTGTGTGTATTTATGTATGTATAAGGGTACATATATTTAGAATGGTAAAGTTCTCTTCATGAATTGCTTCCTTAAAGTCTATTTTGTTACATTAGAACAGTGATATCTGCTTGCTTCCTAGTTCCATTTGCTTGAAATATCTTTTTTCCCACCCTTTTATCCTTAGGTTGTGGTTGTCTTTGATGGTGAGGAGCATTTCTTGAAGGCAACAAATACAAATATTACTATGTGTTGATCTGTCTTTTAATTAGGAAATAAAGACCATTAATAAGGGCATATGTTTTCTTAATCCTCATTTGCCTAACTATTGTTTCAGCACAGCTATCCTTTCCTATAGACTGGTGGATGTTTCTCTTCACTCTGAAAGATGAAAAGAGCTGGCTTAGTGATTATCAATTCTTTCATTAGTTTTTATTATGGAAAGCTTTCCTTTCTCCTTCCAATATGACAGTTTTGCTGGCTACCTGGACCGACAATCTTTCAGAGCTTGAAATACTTCATTCCAAACTTGCCCGATTTTTAGAGTTTCGCTTGAGAAACCTGCTTTTATTCTGATAAGTCTCTCTTTATGTGTGACTTGGTGTTTCTCTCACGGCTTTCTGCATACTTTCTTTGGTCTTCATGTTTAATTTCTAACTAGTTGATTGAGTTTTCTTTCTGTCTGGTCTCATTAGTTGAAAATCTAACTATTTCCTGCACCTGGATAAGCTTTTCCCCCCTAGATTTGGGAAAGTTTTTACTATGATTTTATGGAAAATATTTTCTATGTCTGTAGCATGAAACTCTTCTGTATCCAGGATTCATAGATTTGGTCTTTTCATGGTCTCCCCTAGATCTTATATCCTTGTATAATATGTTTATATTTTCTTAATTTTTCCTTGTCATTGAATGTTACAATTCAGCCTCCTTGTCTTAAAGCCCTAGTCTTCTGTCCTCCCCTTGACCCATTCTATTGGTGAAGTTTTTCCTATGAGCTTTTTATTTGGTTCAATGAATATTCTACTGCCACCATTACAGATTGATTTTCATCTCAATTTCTCTTTACCAAATTCTATCTTCATATCTCATATTAATCTCATTTCATTCAGCTGTTCGTATTCTCTTGGAATTAACTCAAAAAAGAATAATATAGAAAAAAGGAAACGAGAACAGAGAGAAGAAAACTAGAACAAAGAGAAACTGAACAGTTCCACCTGCACTGAGCATTAAATAGAGTAGGAATGAAATTGAACTGGAGGCCTGGATGGGAGTAGTCTGAATATCTTTTCTTTCCTGCTTGCTGATTCCAGCTTTGACTTGAACATTCCTTCCTGGCTCCCAGAAGCAAGTCACATTCCTGAGCGATGCCACTGGCACTCTCCCTCCCAGCTGAGACAATCCCTCTAGGATACACTCTGGATTTTCTCTTGTTATGTTGCTAAGTTTCCTATTACACTTTACTACTAAAACTAGAAATTTTTTGGCGATCACCCCACTCTTCGCATAGCTGTATCTAACTTCCCCTGGTTTATTTCCCCCGAGATTCTAGCACCCCATGCCTGTATGTTGTCCACCATCTTCTTCATCAAAAAAAAAAAATTCTAAAACGCACAATTGCTTCAAATGTAATTGCTTTTGGAGCAGCAAATGCTTAAGTGAATTTGTGTGTGGGTATACATATATTTAAAAAATGTTTGAATTCAGCTTTGTTTTGGTATAATTTACATCCAATAATTATAGTTTTGAGTTTTCAAAAATGTATAGTCTAAGCACAATTATACACAACATCTATATCATCTCCAAAGTTCTGCTTTGACTCTTCGCAGGAAACCATCTCTCCAAATTCTACTTGCACTAATAAGCTTCACATTAGATTATTAATCTATTAGCGATGGGATACCACACAGGAAGAACTTAAAGAAGGACTTTCCTGCTCATGGGTTCAGAGCTTCCAGTCTATCATAGCAGAGAAGGGCGAAATGCAGGAAGACTGTTCCCAGAGCTAGGAAGCAGGGTGACTACCGTGCCACGAGCTCTCTCCTTCTCCCTGGTACTCTATCTGGGCCTCCAGCCTGTGGGGACAGTGCCAATTATATTCTCCGTGGGTCTTTTTGCCTCAGCTAATGCTCTCCAGAAACTTCTCACAGACTTTCAAAGGTGCACTCTACTAATCTAGGCATGTCTCAGTCTAGCTGACAATCAGCACTAACCACCACAGGCCTTGTCAGGATAGTTTTGCCTTTTTCAGAACTCAAATAATGGAATCATAGAGTGTGTAATCTTTTATATTTAGTTTCTTTGAGAATAATGCTTTTTGTCATTTATCCATGCTGTTCTATTCACCAAATGTTAACTAAACCCGTGTGTGTGTGTGTGTGTGTGTGTGTGATTATAATCACAAAACTATTTCTAGTTTTTTTTGTCTCTATAGTAAGGCTGCTTGAGTATTCGGTGCTAGCTAGGTTTTGTGCATACAAAGTTTCACTTCTTTTGAGCCAACATCTGTAAGCACAGCCGCTGGGCTGTATAGGAGGAGTGCAACTTCACAAAAGCTGTGCACTAGGAGCTCTCTCAGCACTGCAGTCTTGAAACTTGGCACTGTTAGGTTTTCGATTTAAATTATTTGAACAGTAGTATAATAGTATCATTGTGATTTTATTTTGCATTTATGTTTATAAGTGATAAAATGAGTGCACAGACACACCTTGCCCATTTAAAAATGTCTTTTGCTCTTGGTTGTTAAAGAGCCCTTTATATATTCTGTTTGTTTTTTAAACACCTCTTGGTCTTGCCTTTTCATTTTTAAGTATCAACCACATAGCTATAAGTCTTTATTATTTTTCAGGCTGAGGTCTATTTGCATCTTTGTTTTGTTTGAAATAGGGTCTCATGTAGCTAAGGCCAGCCTTGAAATCACTACATAGATGATGATGGCCTTAAACTTCTAATCCCCCTACTTCTACATCCAGAGTGTTCAGAGTGTGGGCTCTGCCACTAAGCCTAGTTTTACGTGGTGTCAGGGGTCCAATCCAAGACTCATGCGAGCACGCTACCAACCGAGCCACACTTGCAGCACAGGTGGTCAGCCTTCACCGCAGACTATGACCTTGGACAGCATAGTCCACAACGACTTTCTTTTCATCTGTTTAAAATTTAAGTTAGAAATATTATAAAGTGGATAATAGCATGCTAAGGAATTCACTCATTTAGATGTATGATAGACAACTCCTCCAATCATCTTCAGTGGTGCCAAATCCCTGGTGTTCACGCCATCATGTAACCTCTTCTGTCCTTGGACAGGAGATGGATTTGTAGACCTTTTTTAAAGAAATTGGTTATAACAGAATAACAGGATGTTACATTTGGAATCACACATTTCAGAGGCTGAGTTTTGTCTTAGGCGTCTCTCATGCACAATGGCTGGGAAAGCTTGTAGAGAAGTCTACATGAGGCAACTTAGAAGCACATTTTCTAAACCAGCCAGCAGACATGTGAATGAACTTGAAACCGACAACACCTGTGATAACCTCGGGTTCAACAGACCTGACTGTAGTCTCCTGGGGCTTGAACTGCTCCACTGAGCTTATACGTTTCTATACGCTATTGCAGCAACAGGTAACTGATACACACACAAGAGTAAGCTCCTAAATTAGAGGGCACTATGGCACTTCTGACCAGCAGAATAACAGTCACAGGTTCTGGGAATTAGGATAGGACTATCCTTACAGGAACCATTAGCCTGCCTTCCACGGACATGTTTCTAAAATAACATTTTTAAAGTAACTTCTAGAAAAACCATCAACTTCTGCCAAGTCTACATAAAATAGTCACAGGAGATTAAAATGCTGCAAACACGGCTTGTGATTAAACTGCACTGGTGTATGCTGAGCGAACTGCCATGGACGAACAATTCTTCCTTAGAGAACAAAAGGCTGAATGAAAAAAAAGAAAACAAACTAAAAAGACCCAAAGTATCAGCGTCTGCAGAAATACCTACACATCACCATTATCTCTGCTCTACGCTGAACTGTAATTATTTATTGCTATAATTCAAGGGGAGCTTTTTCTCTTCATGTCTCTCTCCTTCTAGATATAGGGTCTCACTGCGTAGCCCTGGCAGGTCTGGGACTTGCTACGTAGACCTCTACCTCCTGAGTGACTTGACTGAAAACACACTACTGCTCCTGGTCCTCGCTTTGCCTTTAGGCAAGTTTACTGGCTGTTCTGTCATCTCCGTTCTGCTGAACCTACCCATTCAACTTTTTGCTTTCAATTTTCAGCTCTAGAATTTCTATTTGATATAAATACATACACATATTTATAGTTATTGTAAATAGACATGTTACATATAAAATGTCACTTTTTTGTTGAGATGTCATATATTTTCTTTCACTACAATCTTTTCCTTCACATATGGGGCAAAATTATAACTGCTTTAAATGGTTTTACCCATTAACTCTAATATCTGGCTAACTTCAGATAGGTTTATATCTAGAAAATGAGTCATACTTTTCAGTAAAGTAATTTTGAACTCAGTGTGCACTGTAGAGGTTCTGAATTTTGTTACATTCTTCAGGGATGGTAAATTTTTCCTAAGCAGGTCATTAATGTGGTTGCCTTAGAATTCAAATTCTGTGTCTTAAATGGGAGATTAAGTCTTGCTTGATTCTTGGATCCTTCTCAGTAAGCTGCTCTGAGTCTGGTTATGCACAGGTGGCTAAGCCTAAAACAGATTTCGACAGACTTTGCCCCAGGAAAGCTCTCTAGTTCTCCCTTCAGAACGCTGTCCACTCCCACCCTCGCTCTGCTTTTCAGAGACGATAGTAGCACTGAGCTCTGTCCTTGGTTCTTCGGCCAGCAAGAGTTTTGACTCTTGTAGCTTGGGTTGCTTTGATGGAGCTTGGACCCAGGGTAGATTTTTGTTTTTCTCTTCCCGTCTGTTGAATCCTCTCAGTTTATGCATGCTTGAGTCATTTCCCAGGACCTTCTTCAGAAAGCTGTTTTTATATTCCTCATACTTCAGTGTTATCTGTAAGATCCATGGGTCCAGTTAATTTGGATATGTGATGTTTTTAGTTAGTTGTAGGGTTTTTTAAAATGGTAGTTTTTTCAAAAGAAATATTCTAACTAGGCAATTCTAACATCTAACATCAAAGCATTTAGTGAATGAAAATAGTAATTACTGTCAACAATCAAACACTACACAAACTGCTCAGTGAATCAGAAAGGATAAAGTCACCATTAAACAATGTTTACTGAATATTTTCTAAGTTACAGTAACCACTAGAGACTCCGATGATCAGGTACAAAGTTAGCATCAAGTACAACCTTTATTTAAAAACAGTATGATCAATGTGTTTTACTTCCCTTTTGTGTTCCTAAGGTCACTAGATGGCTTAGTGAGTTTGTCACCTTAGTAAATTCTTTAACTTAATAATAAATAATGAATACTAATTTTGTTAGGATTGGAGTAAAAGGGGTAGGTCAAAGGACAAATTGCCTAAAATATATGTTCATTCTTTCTTTGTTTATCCTCAGATGTGTTTATGCTATGAGTAATGGTTGTAAAAAAATAAAAGCATGAGTCAGTTTTATAGTTAATTACTACAAAATTGCCTTGAATTTTTAACAATGGTTGCTTGGCTCTGAAGAAGGCTAAAAAGTGCTAAAGAGCATTACTTTTTCCTGCTATGCTTGGAGGAAAGCCGCTTTCTGATTTGTTACTATTTTTGATCTCAAATCTTGGGTTCCCCGCTTTTGCTCAGAGGGTCATCCAGCAGTTTAAGTTACACTCCTGCTAGATATGTTTTTTAAAAGATACTAATTGCATTTCAAATTAAACATTTATTTAAGGACCACTCATTTTGCTATAAGTAGGCACACAATAAACTCAAACATTCAACAGAAAACTCAATAATTGTGAAACCTATCTCTGAAAGTCTTACCAAGGCTTATTTACTTCGGTGGGAGCCACTCACCATTCCTTGTTGCCTGAGGCATTCATCACACACCATTTCTTTGCCCCTCCCCAGCTTTGAATTAAACAAGGCCAATTCTGCTCAGGAAGCAGGTAAAGAAAACAAACGGTAGTCCCATGGCAACGCCCAACTCCTTCCAAGCGCCCAGCACAACCCAGGCAGTGCCGCCAAGGTGACAGCCTTCATGCTATGAAAACTTGCTTTAATCCCAGCTCTCAGGAGGAAACAGGTGGACCTCTGTGAGTTCGAGGTTGGCCTGATCTACACAGAGTTCTAGGCCAGTTAGGTCTACAGGGTGAGACCCTGTCTCAAACAAAACAAAATAAAATAAAAAACCAAAAACCCAAACACCCCCCCAAAACAACCCCACCTGTTTCTCAAGACACGGGCTGCCACCTTATTAAGCACCCCACCCATCTATTAAAGTAATTCTCACCAGAGGCTCCACCAAGGTGGCAGTATGGCCACCACCTAAGTCCTGCTACTGCACAGGAGCCAGAAGAAAGCTGGTCCTCACCTCCCACCAGCAAATCCTCTGCTCACCTCGGGCCCCTCAGTGCCCTTCCACCCCCTACCCTGCTCAGCTCCCTCTCATGTCCTCCCTTTCTCCTTGACCTAGAGCTTCTCCTAGTGCCTCTCCTCACTTCCGAGGCTTCACCTAATCCCTTCAGCTCAACCCCACTCCTGCTCACACCCACTGCTCACACCCACTCCTCCTCACACCCACTGCTCACACCCACTTCTCATATCCACTGCTCACACCTACTCCTCCTCACTCCCACTGCTCACACCCACTCCTCATATCCACTGCTCACACCCACTTCTCATATCCACTGCTCACACCTACTCCTCCTCACACCCACTGCTCACACCCACTCCTCATATCCACTGCTCACACCTACTCCTCCTCACACCCACTGCTCACACCCACTTCTCACACCCACTGCTCACACCTACTCCTCACACCCACTTCTCACACCCACTCCTCATATCCACTGCTCACACCTACTCCTCCTCACACCCACTGCTCACACCCACTCTTCACATCTACTGCTCACACCCACTTCTCATATCCACTGCTCACACCCACTCCTCCTCACACCCACTGCTCACACCCACTCCTCATATCCACTGCTCACACCCACTCCTCATATCCACTGCTCACACCCACTCCTCATATCCACTGCTCACACTTACTCCTCCTCACACCCACTGCTCACACCCACTCTTCACATCTACTGCTCACACCCANTCCACTGCTCACACTTACTCCTCCTCACACCCACTGCTCACACCCACTCTTCACATCTACTGCTCACACCCACTCCTCATATCCACTGCTCACACCCACTCCTCGCATCCACTCCTGAGGACACCCACTCCTCCTCACACCCACTCCTCACATCCACTCCTCCTCACACCCACAACCTGCCGTGTCCCCTCGTCTTCCGGGCGTGCGCGCGGCTGACACACTCACGCGAAGAAGGGGTCGTCCTCGAAGCTGCTGCTCAGCATCCGGAACATCGTGGCTCCGTGGCGGGCGGCGGGCGCGGGTGGAAATGGGCGCAGCTCGCCGCGTCGCCCCAGCCTGCTCTCCGCTCGCCCGGCGCGTTTGCCTGCGGCCAAGGCCGCGCCCGCGACTAAGGCGGGGCCTGATGCCGCGCTGCCTCCCTATTGGCCCTGGTCCTGTGACGTCACTAAGGGGGCGGAGAAGGGGAGGCCGGCGCGCGGCTGCCACGGCAACCGCGATAAACACACGGGAGGCTGGAAGTTTGGCTCGAGGCCCGCTGGGACCTTTCAGCGAGGCTCCCCAGAGACGGTTTGGTATCAGAGCTGCGGGAACCAAAAGAGCAGACCAGCTCTTTATGACCTTGGCCAAATCGCCCTTGGTCCCGACCGTTCTTTGGTGGTAGCTGATCAAACAATGAAGAAAAGCGAAAAAACGTTTTGAGTACAATTATCAAGTAGTGTATTCCCTTCTATCAGATTTCAAAAATAAAACTAATACATGTTTCTGTGATCTAAAACTCTAAGTAATACACAAACATGCAGACATAGGATCAAAATAAAAATTACTTTTGGTTTACTCCCTGTCCATTTCAAGGACCAGAGCTCACGTTGAAACCAATCTTCATCTTTCCAGCATTCTTAACAAGCAGGATTTGGGCCCGAGATCTGAAACAAGCAGCCATACCTAACTAAAATTCTATTTCTATTATAGTATAAAGGAACCTCTATTTATGGCAAGGAAACTGGTTTCCATCTTAAAGCAGGGCGATACCTTAATAAGACCAAACATTTTTAATGATCTTCAAGAGATAGTATCGGTGAGATTTGGATATGGTATTATGGAGGAAGGGGCAACATTAAAGTTATTATACAATTGCTGAGATTTGGAAAGTGCTATCCTTCTGAGACCTAGAGACAGAGAAGGACAAAGGAGGATGGCAAGGAAGGGCGAAAAGGTGTCTGCACCCTCACTTCACTGTTCCCACACTCTCTAGGAGTTCTCCTGAGGTGGAAGGGTGTCCATGGCTCCTAGGGTCCTGTGGGAGAGAGGTGGCACGCTGCCACTGGGGAGAAGTGTGCGGGACCTGATTTGGAAGTGGCAGGAGTACTTAGGGTTATTTTGGGAGCTGGAAATGTAATCCTTTGGAACCTTTACCCCTCCCCCATCTCACCAGGTTTCTCCACAGTCTGCTTTCCTGAGACTATTGGCTTGAGGCAGGGCAGGCTTCACAGTCTAAGATGACAAGGCCCTTCCAGGAAATACATTGGCTATTTTAATTTTCCTCTGGCCTCAGCATGATGCCCGGCACGATGGCAAAACTTTCGGTACGACATCAGGAATTAGTTTCTGTTTGGTACAAAGCAAATGTGTGAGAGATCGTAGTTTTAAAAAAAAACATACAAGGAATACAGTCAGTGGGGCATGACAAACAATAATATTAAAATACTTCTGCACAAAGGCTAAATACAGAAAGCTGTGAGGAAAAGTTCCACCTTGCTGCATGGAAGTTCACCCCACTGTGGAAACACACAGAAAATCTTGGATTCAGGGACAGGCTGGTAGGGATCACCCAGCACATACAAACGCAGTTTAGACACCTAGCATAATGCCTTTTTAAAAGGTGGTAAAAGAAAGAATTGGAACCAAAAAGCCCATGACATCTATTGTAAATGGGAACAAAAAGGGGTGGGTCAGGAGAGGATGAACACCCCATTACGGAAGCAATGGAGATATGGAGCAGGCTGAGAGGGGAGGAGGGCCTTGGAACTGGCTGTAAAGACAATTATTGTAACTATTATTTATGTTGTGTGAGGGTGGGCTAAAAATTAAAAGGTAGTTCGTGCTACCTGACAAACTAGGAAGAGGAAGAGGGGATGGAGCATACAGTTACAAATGGGGGATTCTACACCTTAGAGAAAGTTAATTTGAGCAGAATGCTACAGGAAGGAAATATGTATCGTTGGAATTTTCTAGGCTGGTACAAAGGTACCTGATATCTGACCCGTATAGCTCTACTCATGTGATTTGAAACTCACCTTCAGGGAGTAAAATAATAAACTTTATTTATTAGGATAACAGTTCTCACTTGTTCTTCTTATGTTCCAAACACTTCCTAAGTGCTTTCAACCATATTTTCCCAGGTAAACCTTCCAACACCACGTGTCCTAAGATGACTATCCTTGATAACACACGAACAAACTGATGCCCACAGAATCCATGGCTCACTTTAAACTGAGGTTTGTCCTGCTCCAAAGGTTATATTATCTTGGCCATCTTCCTTTGCCTTCCTGTAAAGTTTACAAGGGTCACATAGTAGCATGTTTGTGTGGCAAATGCATATTACACATGCAATCTCTAGTCACACTCCTGCTTAGTTTCCTTTGGAAAAAGAAACGCTGACCAAGTCAAGGAAAGACTTCCAGAGAAATGCATGAAATACAGCCAATTCTGCAACTCTACTAATGACACCAAGAGTTCAAAATGCTTTTCCACCCATTAACTCACAAGTTATTTAAGAAAGACTAGTTACATCTCAGATGCTATCCTAGCCATTTAGAATACAAAATCTCTGGCCCATTGGAGCTTACATTCCAGCTCATTAACTCACATGTCTGAGATTTTACGAACAGTTACAGCACCTTAGAATGTTCAACATATTTCTAATATATTCGTTCAAGAGCCCAAGAATAAAGAAATCATTATTATATAGAATTATTTCTAGTATAGTATCTCAAGTGCCGAAGAATGAGGACATCATCAGGCTTTGAATGCTAGATTTTGATGTTATTATAATTCTCCAGAACCCTGAGTTTTAGATGGCTGTAAGCATCTTTGCAACTGTTGATTCTAGTGCACCCACGAACTCTGTACCCTAGTCTAAATGCCTTGTTCAACAGTGCGTAGATACTGCGCCTGGTGAGCTTTACTGTCAACCTGACACAGCTCAGAGTCACCTGGGAAAAGGAACCCCAAATGAGCTATTGCTTCCGTCAGATTGGCCTGTGGCCAAGCTTGGGAAGAATTGTTTTGGTGGATGATACATGTGTGATGTATCCCTAGCACGATCCCCCAGGTATCTGAGCCTGTGCTGTGTAAGAAAGCCGGTAGAGCAAGCCAGAGAGTGAGCAAGCCAGGAAGTGACTCCCCTCCATGATCTCCACTTCAATTCCTGCTTCTGAGTTCCTGCCTCCAGCTTCTTCCCTGACTTCCCTCAGGGACCAGCTGTTACCTGGAGGCAAAAGCTGAAATAAACCCCATCCTTCACAAATTGCTCTAAACCATGGCATTTATCATAGAAATATAAAGAAACCAGGACAAACGTGCTCTAAGAACAAGATAGCAAATCAAACTCATAATTCGTCATGTGCCAACCATGAAAGGAAACATAATGTCTTGGAGTAGTTTGCATATGTAAACACCACCAAGTTATAGATACAAAGGATTTTTTTTCTTTTTTAAAAAGAGATTTATTTATATTATTTTATGTGTCTGGGTATCTTGCCTACATGCACAGATATGTACACCACATGCATGCCTAGTACAATGGATTCCCTGGAACTGGAGTTACAGACAGACAGGTGTGAGCTGTTATGTGGGTGCTGGGAACTAAACTCAGGTCCTCTAGAGGAGCAGCCAGGGGTGTTAACTGCTGAGCCTTCTCTTCAGCCACAAAAGAGCTTTTATGGGGAGGGGATTAGAGACAAGGTTTCTCTGTGTAACTGTTGTTGGAGGCTGTTCCCAGCTGCTCAGACCATGAAATAATCACTCAGAAACTATATTATTTGCAATACTGTTTGCCCAACAGCTTGAGTGTATTGCTAGCTAGCTCTTACATCGAGATTTAATCCATTTCCATTATTTTATATTTTATTACAAGGTTTGTGGGCTACCAGCAAAGTTCCAGCTGGCAGCTTGCGTCTTTTCCCTCTGGTGGCTACATGACATCTTGTGACTCAGTCTTCTTTCTCCCAGCATTCAGTGCAGTTTTCCCTGCCTAGCTCTACTCTGCCCTATCACAGGCCATGGAAGTTTCTTTATTCATTAATCAATAAAAGCAACACATGTACAGAAGGACTTCCCATACCATTTCCCCTTTTCTGTTTAAATAAAAAGGAAGGTTTTAA
>JAQHUG010000039.1:6501329-6512759 GCA_028555095.1 Dicrostonyx torquatus | reverse complement strand
ACCGCCCACGTACTCTGCTGCTTGCAAGCAAGTCATGAAGACAGATAAACATTCAGTCATGACACATTTGCGGACATGTTTCAAAGCCATCCCAGAGAGTAAATGAAGAGTCTACTATAATTCTGTGGATTGCTGGTGTTGGGGAAGCAGAACTCATGTTTTTCCAGTTATTTCCTGCCCCGTGGACACACTTGTTTTTCACACCTATGAGTAGGGGATGCCCCAGCAGTTGTGCTGATTTCTCGAGCTGGCTACCTGGGTAAACTGGTCTGGGAATCTCTCTCCTCAGGACACAGAGAGCAAGGTTATGTCTCCTATTTCCCTTCTATTTGTCACGTGAGGACCAAGTGAAGCAAAAACGTGACAATAATGAAAAGCTGCTGAATTAGTTGTATTATTTCCATGAGATCACACATATGGTCAGTTGAGATACTGCTAGTGGGGACAGAAATCATGCAGCAAAGCTTGTTTCAAAAACCTACAATCAGAATTTGGTGTAGGAGAGTTCTTTTGTATTTGGGTGGCTTTCATTGGTTAATAAAGAAACTGCCTTGGCCCTTTGATAGGGCAAAATCTTAGATAGGCAAGGAGGACAGAACAGAATTCTGGGATAGGGAAGGCTCAGAGAGCTGCCACCATGAAGCTCCCAGGGTCAGACATGATGAATGATTCCCGGTAAGACCACTACCTCGTGGTGACACACAGACTATTAGAAATGGACTGAATCAGATGTAAGAGTTAGTCAAGAAAAGGCTAGAGATAATGGGCCAGGCAGCAATTTAATTAATACAATTTTCGTGTGGTTATTTCGAATGTAAGTTAGCCCGGTGGCTGGGAGCCGGGCAGATGGAACAAAGGGTCCACGTTCCTCTCAGGTGCTGGGAACACAGCCCGCACCTCGTACTACAAGAATTGAACTGAGCACTTTCTATGTGTTGAATAGTTGATGAATGAGAAGCTCCTTTTGGTTTTCCTTTGAAAAGAGAGAAGGTTGAGTTAAGAAACCAAAGCACTTAAGTTGTCAAGCTGGACAGAAACCAGAGGTAGATTGACGACTTGTGCCTCCTTTCTCCTGGGCCTTCGTCCCATAGATGTGTACCTTTATGACAGAATCAAGCTCAAACCTTCAAGCCAAACTTTCTCCATGAGATTATTTTCAGCTTTAAAGGACTACTCTAACTGGCTGGGACCGGTCTGGGATAAAGTGCTGAGGAGCATGGATGGATGGCAATTCTGAGGGTTTAGATGTCACTCCCTTTACATCTGAAATGTTTGTGTATAAGGCCACAGCTGTTGTACTTAATATAACTTCGCTGGGAGGAGCTTATCTAGCACTTGGAATGCTGGGAGAAGGGTGATACCATCCAGTGGTAACCTTAACAGGTTAAGTCTTTTCCCAATTTAACAAAAATTTGAGTGGGTAGAGGTGTTGTGTAGTTAATTTTTTTTTTGGATAAAAGTTTGCTTATGATTTGTTGATGTAAAATGTAAAACACAGATTTTGATGGAAAGAAAATAGATTATGGTGAGCCAAAAACCCAGTGACTAATTCCAGGGACAGATAGTCAGGTTACCTGACTAATGCTCCTTATCATGGAAGAGGCCATGCAAAATTTTTTATTATTTAATTGAAATTTTACATACCCACTCCCTTCCCCCCTCCTGCTCCCACTCTCTTTCCCTCCATCCCACCCCCAACCACTCCACAGAGAGGGTAAGGCTTCCCATGGGGAGTCAACAAAGTCTAGCACATCACTTTGAGGCAGGATCAAGGCCCTCCCCCCTATATCTAGGCGAGCAAGATATACCTCCAAAGAGAACTGGCTCCAAAAAACAGTTCAAGTAGTAGGGATAAATACTGGCCCCATTGCCAATAGCCCCTCAGACTGTTTCAGCCATACAACTGTCACCCATATTCAAAGGGTCTAGTTTGGTCCTATGTTGATTTCCCTGCTGTCAGACTGGAGTTGGTTAGCTCCCATAACTTTCCTTGCTCTCCCTCTCTGTCATTTCCCCGTCTTGATCATCCTGTTCCCTCATGTCCTCCTCCCACTTCCCCTCCTCTCTTCCTCCCCTCCTTTCACCCTCCCTTCTCCCACTCCCATGTTCCCAATTTTCTCAGGAGTTCTTGTCTGTTTCCCCTTCCCAGGGGCATCCATCGATGTCTCTGTTAAGTGTTCTCTTTGTTAACCTAGCTTCTCTGGGGTTGTGGACTATTAGGCTGGACCCTCCTACACCACTCGTTATCCTTTGCTTTACATCTAATATCCACTTATGAGTGAGAACATTCCATGTTCATCTGGGTTACCTCACTTAGGATGGTTTTTTTTCTAGTTCCACCCATTTGCATGCAAATTTCAAGATGTCATTTTTTTTTTTTAACCACTGAGTAGTGCTTCATTGTGTAAATGTACCACATTTTCTTTATCCATTCTTTGGTTGAGGGGCATTTAAGTTGTTTACTACAAGGGCATTTGCTCAACTATGTTCATAACAGCATTATTTATAACAGCCAGAATCTGGAAACAACCTAGAAGCCATGTGAATTTTGCACTCGTAGAACTAAAGAAAGAAATGAGAGCTTATTTTAGTTAGTGTTCTATTGCTGTGAAGAGTCCATTATCAAGGCAACTCTTATAAAAGATAGCATTAAATTTCAGGCTCATGGTTCCAGAGGGTAGTTGAGTCCACTGTTCAGGCAGGAAGTAGACAAGCATTGTTGTAATTAGGTGCAGCTGTGTTCCCAGCATCTGAGAGGAGCGCAGGCCCTTTTGTTCCTTCCCTCCCGGCTCTCGGCCGCCAGCTAGCTTATGCCCAAAATAACCACACAAAAATTATATTAATTAAATTACTGCCTGGCCTTTGCTTGGCTAACTCTTACATCTTGCTTTAACCCATAATTAGTAATCTGTGTATCACCACGTGTTGTGGCTTACCAGCATGAGTCTAATCAGTGTCCATCTCAGGGCCAGAGCATCATGGCATCTCTCTCCCTTCCTTCTCTCTCACCACCTTCCATTCTGTCTACTCCGCCCACCTAAGGGCTTTGTCCTATCCTACAGGCCAGGCAGTCCTTTATTCAACCAATGAGAATAACCCAAAATACAGAAGAACCCTGCTACACCAAAGCATGGTACTGGAGAAGTACTTTTCGATCTGCAGGCATCAGGCAGAGAAGGAAAGAGAAACATAAGGCCAGGTGTGGGTTTTTGAAACCTCAAAGTCTACACAGTGACATGTCTTCCTTGAAAAGGCCATGCCTCCTCCAATAAGATCACACCTCCTAATCCTACTGGAATAGTTCCACTATCTGGGGACCATGCATTCAAACATTTGTGCCTATGGGTCCATTCTCATTCAAGATGCCAGTGTCTTTATCAAATGCCTTTGTGGGGACATCAGGAAGGCCCAGTAGAGCCAAGGGGGAAACCTATGCATGGGTTTCAGGCGTTACCATATATCATTCTTAGATTAAAGATTGGTGGGAGCTTGTTTTCTGCTAAGCTCAATGGTACATTCTAAAAGTTTTACTCTGTAGTTATGGGGTTATTAATTAGATACAGAGATTGATGGTAAATGGTTATTAAGAGCCGCCGATGATAACCTAAGGTAATTTTGGCTCTTGATCTGCAATATTCCGTCTCTCCATAATCACAGGGCTTTAGTCAGTTTGTAGGATCTTCAATATAAATGTGGCTTCTTGAGAGAACTTGGCTTTTGGAGAAAACTTCACATCATAATTATCAGGAAATTTTCTACTATGAATGAACTGAAATACTACATCCCACTGCAGTTTGGATATTAAATATCCCCCCAACTCATGTGTTGAAGGTGTGGTCCCCAGTGTAACTCTCAAGGGCAGGCCTTTTAGGAAGTGTTTGGATCATGAGAGTTCTAACCTAAATCCATTGGTTTAACTATAAATGGCTTCATAATCTGTTTTTGGAAAGGGGTAGAAACAGAGATAAGGGGATTTGGTTAGAGAAACTAGGTCACTGAGGGGGTGCTGTTGAAGACTTTGTTCCCATGATCTCAACTCTCTTCTCTGCCTATTTTTCATGAGGCGAGTTCAGAGTATGACTTGTGCAAGTCAGGTCTCTCTTTTCCTCATGTGCAGTATGGGGGTATGGGGTCAATCTCAGGGTGTGAGGCTCAGGGGCAGGCGTTCCTATAGCATAACCCATGCAACTATGACAAGAAAAATAATTTATTAACTCTCATTTTACATTATAAGAAAACTATCTCCTTTATCCAAAGCTAGCAAGTGAGCAGATTTATTACTACCTGAAATGTTCTCATAATATAATTTATCTAAAATATATTGACAAATATTGGGAACTTTGAAGAACTTGCAGTCTAGTAAGATGGCAGGCAATCATTTAATTTACAAGGTTCATTCTAGAATTGAGACCTACTGTTTCACTCCTACCGATCTATGTTACCTTTGTTATTACAAAAAGCGACAGATTTTTGTCACAGATTGTGGTAACTCCAAAATAGGTTTTCAAATGAGAAAAGACATATTTTAATATTACTCCTATTCAAAGATATCATAGGTCTCTGTTTAAATATCCTCCCTAGGAACCTAGAAATTAGTTGAACATTTCTTGGAAATTGTACCAGAGTTATTTTTTAAGATAAAAATACCTAAAACCAGAATTTCAAATTAGAGCCTGTTGTGAACAATAACACTTGTCACCGTCTCACTGCCAGCTATAAAGGTCTGCAGAAAGCCTGCATGAGTGCCCCATTGAAGGTGGGCCACACGGCATTGAAGACAAGCACAGGCATGGAGAACAGGTGCTAATGGGAAGACGAGAGAGCTACTAAATGGCACAGGGTGCATATTGCTATTTCTGCTCTATGGCACACTTCTGAAACATGTCTTTTATGAAGAGCAGCAAGGCATATTTATAAGACGTTTGATAACTTTAGATGGTTTCTGTTTTCTTGCCCGAGGTGAGTAGACACAGGTCATTCGAGCACACAGCATTTTGGAAGAAAACCATCATTTCTAATTGTTACAAAGTTGACAATTCTAAGACTTTTCTTCTCCAGGTCAGGAAGAATTACTTAAGCTACAAAATGTCTAAATAATTGATCTATCCATAGAATTTTAGAAAAACAAAACAATATAAAACAACAACAACAACAACAACAACAAAAACAACCAAAAAATCCTCAAGAATACCCCATTTGTCTCAACACATCATCCTGGTATTTGGGAACCATTCTTCCAAAAACTCCATTTTAACTTTTTAGGATCATAGAGACAGATAGACACAGTTGTGGATTTTGCTAGACACAAGGCCTTGGCAGCCCAATGCTGAAAGGCTCCGAAGGCAGAGTTTTCTATGGGTTTATCTGAGTACCATGTATAGGATCCCAGGAAGAGAGGGTCAGCTCAGTTCACCACTCTGAGAACTGCAGTGGTTTCATTTTGCTGGTCCTCTCGAAGACCTAAAAATAAGGTGGTACATTGTGGAGTTTAAAGTGTTGTCTTACTACATTGGCGAGTTTTAGGTTTTGAAAACTGATCTGTCTCTTTGGAAGGAGAGGAAGTCACAGGAGGCCAGTGTAGGGTTGATCCTGAATGGTCACACCAACATCACCGGAAAAAAAAAAACCCAAAATGAACAAAGAAACAAAACCATCTACCAGTCTTTTAAATTTAGTATACTGGTATTGGGGGAAAATTACGGTTTAAAAAATTTCAATGCATATTATACAATGAGAAGTAGACTTTAATAAAAGCCTGGGGAAATACGGGACTAATGAGATGCTTGTTTAAAGTCTAGAGCCACTGCTAGGAGATGCCAATCCAGAAGGGAGGATACCACATATCGTTACACGTCATGGGAGCCAAACTTTGTAGGGCTAAAGACATTGGATATTTAATCAGAGAAAAAGGACTAGGTTGGTTGTAAAATTTATTTTTTCTTTGTACTCATTCCAAAATTGATTTTAATTGCATTTACTGTGTATTTCTGGTGCAGAAGCCTGAATTCATGTCCTGTACTCTACCACTATGATGGTTACCCTGTCACTCTAACTGACTAGAGAAGAGAGTCTAGATCAGCCAAGTACACCTCTAGCTGTGTCTCTGAGTGTACGTACAGAAAGGACCGAGGGAAGACCTCTGAATGTGCTTGCCATTATTCCACAGGCCAAGTGGCCTGAAGGGTCCAAAAGAGTGGTTCTCAACCTGTGGGTCACACCCCTTTGGTAAATCTCTTTCTCTAAAAACATGATTCTTAACAGTAGCAAAATTATGTAGTAACAAACATATTTTTATGGTTGGGGTCAGCACAACATGAGGAACTGTATTAAAGGGTCGCAGCAGCAGGGAGGCTGAGAAGCACTGCTCTAAAAGGTGAGGAAAGAAGCTGCTGCCAGGGGTACACTCTGCTTCCTGCTAACTACCACAGAAGCTGCTTTGCCATGCTCGCTAGTCCCGATGGACTGAATGAAGCCTTCAAACCCATGCTGAAAAGTAGATCCTTTGTCCTAGAAGCTGCTTTCCTCAGGGATTTTACCCCAGCAATAAGAAATGGACATAAATACCCTACCCCTAACTGAGCAATTTAAATCACCAGCCAGTTAAGAATACTTGCTTGCTATTTGAAATGGAAAAATCTTTTATAATTAAAAAAAAATAATATAGTCATGATCTCTATGTCAAACACTGGGTCAAATTCTGGAGTAAAATGTTAGCAAAAGTAGTCCTGAGAGGTAATATGTCTGGACATTTTATTTGATTTAGGGAAAAAAAACTACCACAAATTGGAGATGAAATATTAAAAGTCCATCTTCATGGTACAAGGTTAGGATAATACTCAGATTCACAGTGTTCTTTGTCTCTGTTTTTATTCTTGATCCCTTGCAAAGCCTCAGCCATGTCCTTACGGAGAGGACACACTTTCCACAAGGGAGTTCCAAGAGTAAGTTTCCTTAGGGTGGTATCTAACAGTTGTCTGGTCATTTCATCACAAGAATTTTGAGTGAAGCCCAAACCAAAAACTTTGGGAAAGACCTAAGCATAGGCAAAACATGGGGAAGTGCCCAGTCTTCCAAAGCAGCTAGTGGGAGGGATGAGTCAGGCTATGGAGCTGGAGGCTCCAGGCGTCTTAGCTGTCTAGTTTTACTTCAGTTGCAATCTTGTCCATGAAGCCTTGATTTTTTTTTGATTTAGAATAATTTCTCTCTTTCTTTTATATAACCCAGTCTTCTCTCCTGCTAGTACATGTTAGATTTCTTATATTATCAGTATGCCTAGGCTTGGTAGCTTAGCCTCTTGAGAGTAGGACCCTCACTGATACACCTTGTGTTCGTCCAAAGGTCCCTATAATGCTTTGAGCAAAAAGGAAGCACTCAGAGTAATATTCATGACTAAGTTGGTAAACATGACCATGAAGAAGTTTTGGATTTCCCAAATAAGTCCATTGCAGCTCCCTCAGGACAGAACCGAACCTCATGGTGTTGTCAAGGAAGCAGATCAGAGGAGACTGACTGAACACAGCAGGGATGTGGACTATCGCCAAGATCAGCTCAAAGTCCAAAGAGGCACTCATAAACTGGAGGGTAGCTTTTAAAACCATTGCCCGTGCAACTGCTTATTTTGCCTTTCATTAAAATGCTCCCCAAGTCAAAATGTTCACTTGGGCTAAGTAATGTATTTTTCTATGAACATTTTTAATGTTATTTCCCCCCTCCCCAAAAATCAAAGCAGGAAAGTCATTTATTAATATCTTCACTTCATATGCTGGATAGGATGCTCCAGTCAAGTAGGTAAATGACCTAAAGCACCCCATGCCCTCATCGCTGGGCCTCCTCATAAGTGAGTGCCAGAAACAACGCTCTTGGTCCATTCTTCCTAGCAGTGTGCCTGGCATCAGAAATAAAGACCTAGCTTGCAATAGCACCTATCATTTGCAAGAATCCTATTTCAGTGCACTTAAGCTCTCTTACAAGCTGGGTAATTACCATTAATCAAGCACCCTGAAAAAGATGGTTGTATTTTACAGGCTTATTATGTTGGGATACTATAGGTGGCCAGGGCGCATCACCTAGCTTGAGTTGAGCAATGCGTTTGATAATGTTCTCTGAAGTCTCTTCATTAAGTCTTACTTGGCTTCTGTGGTCATGTTGTGGTTTTAGAGAGAAACAAAATTAACGAGATATGGAAACGAAGGAGGAAGTAGTCACGGAGTTCTTCAGGACCAAGTTTAATTGTTCACTTAAAAATCCAACAAACTTCAATTTGATTTATTCTCACAAAACACTCCTCTTTAAAATCCAAATTCTTTTTAATTCATTCAAGTCTCCACATTTGGTGTCCCTGTCCTGAAGGAACACAGGTGGAAGGTATATTATAAAGTCGGTCACAGGGTCTTCATTGCTGCACAGACGGGGAGCCTCGAACATACTGAGAAAATTGTGTAGGCTCCCTACGGCCAACTGACACCTACATCCTTTCCTAGACACAGACTTCCCAAGGGGTGAGAACACATCTATAGTTTACAAGTTGTACAGCAAATTCACAAGCAAAGTACTTCAGAAACACGACCCGAGACCACGACCGTGACGCCGTGTATATGCATTAACAATGGCACAGATCTGACTTCATACTGGGTATGTTTATTTACAGAGCTGAGGAAGATGGCCTCTACTAAGATCCAGAAAATGTATTCATAAAAACAAGCATTTAAAACAAACTTCTTCATGACACTTGCAATTGAGTGCAAGTTCTTCATAGTTCTCACTTGTAATAGAGCCAAGAGTTTCCATAGTTCTAAAGCATGAGAAAGATAGAATCAAAATGTGTCATTATCCCAAGGCCTTCCCATGGCTGTGTCTTCTGCTCTAGCCTTTATAGAGACCACGTGAAAGCAAGCAGAGCAAAATGGAAAAAGGAAGCATTTGTGCCCGGGGTTGAAATCCAGGTTTGTCTAGCAAGGATCTGTCCTTTAGTATGGACTGCAGCGAGCTCTGTTGCTCAGCTACGGAGAAAGGCATTCTACACAGTGTCCCCCAAGGGCTCAACTGTTTAAGGCTTGATTTCTTCCCTGTGGTGGTGTTGAGTTACTGGATCCGAGGATTCTAACTTCATCAATGGCACAGCTCAACAGGCTGCCAGGAGGGAGGGACAGACTAGAAGCAGGTGAGTGGAGGGTGTGCTGTCTCTTGGCTTCCTGACAGCCCATACTGAGCGGCTTCCCTTTGCCTTGCCCAGGTGCTATCTTCTGCCTGCCACAGGTCCGAGGGCAGTGGAACCAGCTGACCATGGGCTTCTCAGGCCATAGACAAAAGCCTGCCAGGCCTTTGTCACAGCAGTGCGGTGACTAATGCATTGGGCGTGTGATTTCTAAACGAAAGGACTGGGTGCTTACAGCTGTCAAAAGAACACTGAATACAAACTCATCTCTAATTCGAAGTTTTTCAGACAAGATTCCATCACATATTCCAAGGTGTCCGAGGCCTTCTGTGACGCGCAGACCAGAGTTGAGACCCTCCTGCCTCAGCCTCCAGAGGACTAGGATTAGAGGGTTGACAGCACACTTGGCACATGCTGCCTTCACATCTACCATGGTAATGGTTAGATCTCATAAAAGGTGCCTTTATGAGACCTAAAACTTTTAAGAAACGTGAGATAAGAGATTCAAAAAGAGTTTTATAATACATAGGAGATGAAATCTTATACTAAATAACATGACTCTTATTTAATTATCCAATATTGGGTCAGAAACATGACTTTGTAAAAACCGTAATGGAATTCACTACTGAATATTCATTTACTTCAACACTGACATTTTTATGATTAGTTTTATTAACAAGATAATATGTTCACACACTCACACCTTTTATAACAGAGTCACTATTCACAATGTTTGATTTGAAACAGCAAATATTTAGTTGAACATGAAGGAAGAAATGAGATGTGCTTACTATGCAACTGGCTAAGTTATTTTTAAGAGTAAAAGTTAACATTAGTATTTAAAATCCTCAATTTTCAAGGCTTTGTCAACTCAACCGGAAGTCTCTTGCTCAGGCCACAGGACTGCCCATTAGTCTTTCTTGTCGGAGGGCAATTAATCTCTTGAACCACTTTTCTTCAGCTTCAGCTTTTTCAATAAATAACTACAGTAAAAGAGAGGAGAGGGCAAATGTTACTGTGTGTCAGCAGGTTGGAACTGAGGCGACATGACACACATCACCGTGGCGGAAGACCCCAGAGCAGCAGTGTGTACCGCTCAGCCCTTAACCCACCCAGTGCGCTTCAGTGCTCAGCAGCTAGGGAGCAAGGAACAACCTGAATGTTGTTTCACTGGCCATTCCACACCCTATGTCTGTGAGTTCATTCATGAGAAACACCAATCACATCACTGCGTAAAGACAGTAAAGTATGGTATTAGTGACAGCTCACATCTGAAAAACCAGAGCCGAGCTAGCATTAGAACTTCTACTGCCAGTTACAAAAAAGGAAAGTAGTTTTCCTTTTTGACCATGTTTCTTAAGTACAGAATCATTCTAGCAGGCAGGACACATGTAGACAACACCAGACTCAAATATACATAAACAGTCCTAAGGACTGAGGCCAGCTGCCCATCTGCAGCAAAGAGAAGCCATGAACCCTCTCCTGCATGTCTTCCCAGGGTCAGAATAAAGGGGGACTGCTCGGGTGACTCTGAGCGGATTCATCAGGTTTAAGGGTCTCACATTTGGATGAGCTAGAGAATTGTCATCTTGGTACTTGATAGCCGTGGGGATGCTGTCAGGGTCTATTTCCTTTCCAATGCTGGGTGGCTCAGCAGCTACTGATGCTGGTCCTGATGCTGGAGTCGACTGTTTCACTTCGCTTGGTTCTACCGACTGAAAATGCAACACAGCAATCTAAGTATAATCCATGTTTAGAGGATGGGTTTCTTAATATTTAATGCTGAACAATGATTGCTCTAGTAAGTCTCCTCTGAGATGATAGTCATCTCAAAAGGTTCCACATCCCTGAATGAGAAAAACATTGTTACTCGAAGAAACATACAAGTGTGGAGGGAATTTTTTCATTTCCTATGATCAGCGTGCTTTTCTTATGATATCACTGTTTAGCCTTAAACTATTGAAATACACATACACATAAATACACATACATGAACACACATATATACATATTTGGTGTCTGAATTATAATAATAAAAATGTTACAATATACTTCTAATATTTAGTTGGCCTCAGAAAGTTATCCTTAAAATACCTATCTATCCATGTTAGCTACAATTTACATACCATATTATGCATTTTAGCACATCTACAAAATTAGACAACAGTTATCATGACCTATTTCAAAATATCTTAATTATTCCTTCCAACATTCCATGTCTCTTAGCAATCACTCCTTATTTTTTATAACCTCTTGATGATGGCTTTGTCTATTCT
>JAQHUG010000039.1:6450752-6493939 GCA_028555095.1 Dicrostonyx torquatus | reverse complement strand
AGCCAGCCTACAAACCATAATCATAGAAAACTTAGACAACAATGAGGACACTAAGAGAGACTTACATAGACCTAATATACATGGGAAAGTATAAAAAGACAAGATCTCCTGAGTAAATTGGGAGCATAGGAACATTGGTGGAGGGTTGAAGGGGGGAAGAGAGAGGCAGTGAGGGGAGCAGAAAAAAATGTAGAGCTCAATGAATATCAATAAAGAAAAAAAAATGAAGTGGTGTCAGAGCCATGTCTACAGTACTTTCTGTAGGTAAGCTTGGGCTCATTCCCGCTGAACCCTTCTCTCAACAGCATGGCTGACACTCCCCTCCCTCATTTATCTGCCTATTGGAGGAAGCGTCCACATCTAAGTAAAATCCATTAATAATGCATCTTTTCAGTGGGAATCCAAAGGCTTATTCAGAATGTCCATGTGAAAACTTACTTTTTTGACTTCCTTACTTGATCTGAATGCCTGCTGAACAAAAGAATCACTTTCGATGGCTTCAATTTCTTTCACTCTTTTCACTTGTTCCACCAGGGTGGCTTGGTCTAAAAAAGAACAGTGTGAGTGAGCTGTGGGACAAGCTTGATACCAATGTTATATCTAGGCTCGGTTCTTTCTTTTAACTGGATGGAAACGAAGGACGTTAAGTTAGGCTGTAATAAGTACTTTCTGCCTTGAATTCCACAACTAAAATATGCCTAGAAACTAAGACTCTTGTCTACAATCTGAAACCTACTGAGGAGGTATTGCTATTGTGACTGCGGGTAATCAAAGATAACTTTGTGGGACGGCCTTTCCCTCTGCTTCAGCATTTGTATTACGGAAATCCACCAAAGGAACGAAAGGACAACACAGCTACCCATAGCTATCACCCAGCACTTTGTTATTGTTAGTCCACTGAGCCTCATTCCTAATGTATTTTGGGATGGAGACCTGGAATATGAAAACAAATCCAAGAGGGCATATTATACAAAAACAAACTCCAGACCATGTACTGTTTTCCCTAAATATTTTAGTGGTCATCGCTAACAGATTAAGACTTGATACCAATAATAATAATGCTATCATAATACTGTTTGTCAGGCCTCAAATTACCACCAAATGAAATATAATTTGCATGCTCCATATTTAGTTTTCACTGGTTTAAAAGACGTCTTTCTACAGTAGGCTTGTAAGACCACGATCTAAACGAGGATGCACATTACACTTGCTTGGTGGTCGGGACTGTCAGTCTCCTCCCACAGAGCCCACCACCCTTCCCTTTCACTGTCATCTCCTGGAGACAGTGAATCACTTATCTCATAGTTCTCTGCCATCTTGGTCGGGCTGGCTTTAACCTTATGATGTCGTCTGACATGGTCCTCTCTCACCTAATGTGGGTGCAGGTCAGCAGAGACCTGACTCCATTCCAGTTCAATTGATTTTGATCAAAAATATATTATTTGATGTTTGGGGAGATGTCTTAGGGGCTAAAAGCCATTGTTGTTCTTGCGAAAGTCTTGGGTTTAGCTCCCAGTACCCACCTGGCAGCTCACAGCCGCCTATAACACTAGTTCCAGAGAATCTGAGTACTCTTCTGTCTCCTGCATGCACCAGGCACACATGTGGTCCACATATATACATGTAGGCACTCACATACACACACAAATAAAAATAAAAAAATCTTTAACAATTATAATTGGCACTGTGTAATTTTTCTTACATTAAATCAGGAAGCATTCTGACCACCTGTCTTCTTACATCAATTATTTAATAGCGGCTATAAAATAGTAAATTTTCTTGTACTTATTAGTTCTGATTCTTTTACACTTCTTTCATTTAGCCATTGGTGACTGAAATACAGCCTGTATTGTGGGAAAACAAAAACAGTTCATTTCTAAAATTCTGAATGTGAGTGCAGGAACACACATGTGTACCATGGTATGTGTGGAGGCCAGAGGACATGCGAGTCCCCTCTGTGTGTTTCTAGTACTGGTTAATGAATAAAGAAACTGCCTTGGCCTAATAGGGCAAAACTTAGGTAGGTGGAGAGGACAGAACTGAAATCTGGGAGGAAGAAAGCAGAGTCAGGAGATGCCATGGACCCACTGCCGAAGACAGACATGCTGAGACTTTGCTGGTAGGCCATGACCTCATGGTGATATACAGATGAATAGAAATGGGTTAAATTAAGCTGTAAGAGTTAGCCAATAAGAAGTTAGAGCTAATGGGCCAAGCAGTGATTTAATTAATATGATTTCTGTTTGGTTATTTCAGGGCTAAGCTAGCCGGGCAGCCAGGACGAACAAGCGGGCCTTCCTCCTACACCTGGTTCTCTTCTTCCTCTGTGGGATTCAGAGATTGAACTTGGGTCACCAGGTTTGTGTGGTAAGCACTTTTATCTACTGAGCCATCTCACTACCCTGATTTCTTTTCTTTGTTTAGTATTTTTGGTCTAAAGGTGATCAAGGATTCCATTATCAGCTCAAAATAATATGTACATAGTTTTAATTCATGGCAAGTGCTTTCTTATTTTGATGATCAAATTGCTTCAGCTCTGGGTAGCTTGTCCTATGGTGTGACTCCTAAAAGTGAAAACATGCCAAGATGTTGGAGGATTAACTTGTACAGTTCTGTCCCCAGTGAAACTACACACACCTCTCTAAAATCTCAGACTCCTAGTGGGGGAAGACACAGAGTCAATTACCTGGAAACTGGGGCATGTTCGCCATTGCCGAACTGCCATGGTTTTTCAATCTTTTTAATGTGCAGGGGGAAAAAAAAAGAAATCGTAGGAGAGAAATTTTAACATGAGTCCATGCTGACTACTATCAATTTAATTAGCAGTTATGGCTTTAGGTAATTTTATAGTCACACATCTTCTCATATGCTAAAAGTCTTCAGCGTTAACAATACTGTTGAAAGTCTTCACTTTCCTATGAGGTATGCATTAGATTAAAAAAATAAAATGGCAAAATTTACTATAAATCACAAGGGGTATTAGTGCGTCTTCGGCTCCTTGGATTGCATATCACATATCCTGCTTATCAGGTATTTACACTATGATCCATAACAGAAGCACAATTACAGTTATGAAGTAGCATGAAATAATTTTATGGTTTGGGGTCACCACACCATGAGGAACTGTAGTAAAAGGGTCACAGCATTAGGAAGGTTGAGAACCACTGCTCTAAAGACACTTGAAATAATTCTCTCTTTCATAAAGCTACTAATTTGATAGGGCTATTCATTTTCTTAAGTCTTGTTTTATGACTAACATCTGTTTTATATACTTTACCTATCACTGGCTCTGAGTTCATCCTCCATTCCAAAGATAGTTTTATTAGGTTCGGATTTTGACTGCATCATTTATAAAACTATAAGCACTTATATCTCTTCCTACTGAGCGACACTAGTACACTACATTCCTCTTGGCTTCCCATGTCTTCAGTACAGGTCACGGCAGCTTAGATCTTTCTCTACCCTAGTTTACAGATGTACAGTTACCTATTTTATAGTTTAATGATGATGTTTTTATGACTGCTCAATTGATAGCTGAGTAATTAAAATAGCTTTCTTTCACAGGTAGCATTTTAGTAAGAAGCAATTCTCAGGTGTCACTTCGCTGACTTGTGTTTCCTCACATGTTAGCTAGACAAAGGGTTACACGCCTGCTGCGGGAATGTTGGCTCAGCACTGCTAGCAGCACACGGCTCAACCAGAAGCTGCATACTCAGTTACGGCAGCTCAACTTTTTGGGATTTAGACCTTATGGATAGTTGGTGGGCTCAGTTAGATGATATGCATGAAAGCAGCTTCTGCATTCCAGGATCTCTGGCCTGAATGCTCAGACGCAGTTACAAACGGATGCAGAACGAACACAGAAGGAAAAGTCCAAAAAAAGCTGATATCGTCTTAAATACTTTTGCTTCAACTCTTGGCCAGTCGCAGATTATAGCTGTGTTGTCCCGTGCAAGCATCTGTTTACTCAAAGGGAAGAACACCCTCCCTTCTCGGCCCAGGCTTCTCTCTGAGAAGCTGTGTGTGCAACGCTTGGAAGCTACAGTATCTGCAGCCAACGTCCCCATTTTTGGAAGAACACATTTTCCTGTATAAATGTACACACTGTCAAAGTGTTACAGAACAGGAAACAGCTCCCTTTGCTTTAGTATAAAAGGGTCTCAAGATTTTAATTATGTGATGTACTGAGCATATGAAATGAGAGAGTCTTTGTCTAGCTAATGTATTAATATTAATGCATCCTGTACTAATGTGTAATTTTTGAGATTCTATGCATGGGAGGAATGCTATGGCAGAGAAAAATAACAAAAAAATGGGTACCAACTTTAATGTCTCCTTGAAAACAACCTTTTTTTTTTTTTGAAACCAGAATATACCAGGATTATTTACTAACACAAATTCTCAATAAGAAGCCCTTATTTCTGACTTCAGGGTGATGTCTCCTATGTCTCAGCTGCTGGGTCTCTTGGATTTCTTTTCTCTGTCTAACATATTCTCTCATTTGGATTTGCAAAGCACATCATTAGTATTAAATGTCAGAGGTGACTTGAGAAACAGTACTGATCTCTAAAGCTTGCAGTGTTTGTAGCTTTAAATTTGAAAATACAACCAGTGCATAATACAAATAAATGTGGTATCACAGAACCCAGCCAAAGGGCCAGTGTGCTTATTAAAATAGCACTGTAGAAATTACAAAAGAGAGAAGAAAGATTAGAGAAAATGGAACATTATCCTTGTCCTTTAAGAAGAAAATCACCTCGGGACTAACAAGGTGACAGGGCAGAGAGGAGAAAGCCAGCTTGCCTGGTTTACAATGTGAAAACAAACTACACAGCTTTCATCTTTTAATGCTGAGCCCAAACTCAGCAACAATGATACTTAAATTAAAAATTGGAAGATGCATGGAGATGTAAAATTTCTGCTTCATAATAATAGCTCAGCTCTATATTATCTGAAAACAATAACCATAAAATATTTTAAATTGCCCCATATTCAAAATTCTAGTATCACTGTCTGCAAATGTAAGTCTTGAGCTTAACCTTGGAGTTCTAGGAAGCAAAACGGAACACCTACAACACAGTCCATGCCATTGTGAGTCCAGATTCTTTGTTACATGCTATTCAAAAAAGGCTCTTCATCAATTTAAGATTAACACATATGACTTAATCAGTTACTTCTTGCATGGTGACAATATGCATGTAAAGCACATTATTAGCTAAGAAAAAAAAGAAAGAAAAGCAAAACTCGTTGGAAAGCTCACTTCACGGTGCAGACCTGTAATTCTAGCTACATGGGGAGATGAGGCAGGAGCATTGTGAGTTCAAGGCTTGAGTGGGCTGTGGAGTGAGTGCGAGGTCAGCTTGACCAAAAACCAAAGGAAGGCTGGGAGAGGAAGGTCCACAGCTATAGCTTAGAGAATAAGCTCCCTCCCTGAATCCAAGTGTCAGCATGAAGGAAAAGAGTTACTAGAAGAATAAAATTAAAATATGCTTAAAAACCTTAACATGGGGAACAGGAAGGAAACACACCCATTAGCACTTAGTGACTTCTACAAGGACGTCATTGGTGAGTATAATGAATTCCTTGTTGATCTGATGCCATGGAAGAGATGTGTTGTAAACACACACACACACACACACACACACACACACAGGAACAGAAAGTCATTTTAGACAAAAATATCAGTATTAACTAATTTTGTAGACAGTAATTTTGGCTGGGCAGTGGTGGTGCATGCCTTTAATCACAGCATTTGGGAAGCAGAGGCAGGTGAATGTCTGGAAGTTCAAGGCCAGCCTGGTCTACAGAGTGAGCTCCAGCACTGTCAGTATTATTACACTGAGAAACTCTGTCTCAACTCCCACAAAATACAATGTTCTTACTCTTAATTTTAATTTTTTAAAAAGAGCTCTCATACTTGAAGTTATTGATGATTTCATGTTATAATAGCACTTACAAAGTTTTCTTTTAGAATATCACCAATTATTATATGCAAATTTAAACCGTGAAATAAAGATGAAGTCTAATGAAAAATTTTCATTTCATTTGAAAATACAAAACTTTAGTTTATATTTAAATTTTCCATTGTAAACATAAAATGGGGTGGGGAGTTGGGTCTCCTATATTAGCAGTACCAGGCTGGGAACAGCAGATGGCACTATTGTCCAAGATGTCATATTGGGATAAGGCCAACTGGTGTTTCAAAGATATCTTAAACAGATGCAAAGAGTACATCTTCAACTGGTTCCTTCCAGTTATTAATATTTTATGAACCTATCCAAAGTTAAAAAGCGCTTTATGTTAACAAAGAATTTGGGTCATTTGGTCTAGATTATTGAGTTATTTGATATGATATTGTTCCAGGAAAAAATATTTATATACTAACAGTACTGCTACAAATCTATGAATAATACAAAAGATTATCCTGTTTTCAGATGAAATTGACTCAGATACTAACCAAGAATAGAAAACATCCATGAACACAGTTTTAAATAAAACAACAATCTCTGTACTATAAGGCATTTTCAAGTGCTTTATAAGAATAATAAAAAAGAAAACATACTAGAAAAGTTGGTTAATAAATGAAACTTGTAAGCAAATGAAATTAGAATTTCAAAATTATTAAGCTTATTTCTTATGAACACAAAATTTAACAAGCACAGTATTGCTTTCCTTTTCTCAAACAATTTTTTTCTTTATATAAAGTATTATAAAAAGTTGCAGAAAAAAGTCACACAACAGAATCAACCAGAACCAAAGACTATACAATGCAATGAAATTACACACAGTTACAGTAGCTATTTAGAATGGAAACTGGTAAGCTTCATGCTGGATTTTACACTTTCACTATTGACTATAGTTTTATGCACCTATCTATCACTCAAACCAACATATCTCCAATGTTTCTTTTAAAGAGCATATATTAGAAACCTAGCCAATCTTAAAAGACTGTTCATAAAACATATTCCTGGAAACAAATCTCCAGAAATTCTGTCCATAAGGAACTTTAAAATCGAAAGCCTCCTTAGGCAGAAAAGGCCTTGTCTAGAAGAGTTCTGGGAGCGGACGCTGTGAGCACTGAGTCCTCAGAGAGGCAGAGGGTCCTCAAGACTTCACACGCAGTCCTGGATGGGGTCCAGCACATGCTCACCTCATAGTAAACTGCTCACTGCAGTGGGTTAAATAAAATAGATAATTTTAGTATGACTATAGTAGCAATGGATTTCAGTTAAACATAATAACTACGAGTGACCTGGACATCAGCATTGTATTACACGAGAACAAAACCTTCCCTCAGCTTCCCTTATCTGGGAAGTTTTCATGCCTCTGTGTTCTCCCTGTCATTTAAGGCCACGTCTAATGCTGATGCTGGGAGGATGCTGCCTCTTGCCACTGGTGGCAGAGGCCTCTTTCGTAATTCTCCTGGCACATGCTGCCTTACACTGACCACAGTCTCTTGTGTGAGTGGCAGCAGAGCTGGATCACCTCCAGAGCTTAGTGGAGAGTGCTGTACTCTTCAGAGAACGATTAATATACATTTGTTGATGACTGAAAATATCAGGACATTAACATTAAAATGGGCAAGAGACAAACTATAAGTTTCAACTTAAAAAAATTCAATGTTTGTGAGTCTTTAAGTCCTTTGTATACTGGTGTTTTGCCTCAGTGTATGTCTGTGCACACGAATGAATGGGTGGTGTTCACGGAGTCCAGAAGAGGGCATTGGATTCCCTGGAACTGGAGATACAGAGCTTGTCGTCTCCATGTGAAGGCTGGGTGTTGAACCGGGTCCTCCTGAAGACCACCCAGTGCTTTTAACCACGGAGTCATCTCTCCAGACACTGCAGAGACAGTTTTAGGAGTTGTGGGCTTTGACTGCCTGTGTTAAACTTCACAAGCTGTCGTCGCCTTGGACAAATGGCGCATGCTGTGCAGGTCTCAGCTCTCTTTTGGCACGGGAAGAGTGGGGGAGGCCACTGCTCTTCTTCAAGTATTTGAGCACATTCAACACAACAACCATTGCTCTGCACACCTGGATTTAGGAGCTGAACGTTCCTCTCACAGAGAGACAAGTATGGAGACAAAAAGCAAATAAGGTGCCTCATACTACCGAGAAAAATGGAGGAGGGCGGGTCCAGGAAGGAGCTAGGGGGGCTATGAGAGAAGGGAAAGGAAGAAGGCCCTGACACACGGACATTTCAGCAGAGAAGGATGAGATGAAAAAGTAGACACCTGTGCTCAGAGCAAGGTTTGTAGGTCACTAACCTCACTCAGTAAGTGAGCACTATCCATATGCTGTGTGCCACTTGGCTACAGCACTAAAGCCGCTGAAGCCGCCGACCTGCTTTGAGTCCAATCAGGCGTTACCTGGCTTTGGTTCACTCATCCCGTGGTGTGCACTTGTGGTATGGCAGGAAAGACTTCGAGAAAGAACAGAGGATAGGAGTACTAGAGGGCAGTCCTGTGCACATCTCCAAGGAGGTGCACACAGGGGAGCAGGGCAGTGGGGTGATGGGGAGGCTACTCCATTGTCACAGCTGCTAGCACCCAATACTTTGAGATGGAGGGGTTTTGCCATTTCCTATGGCACGATCTACCTCAAGAGGTTGAATCTATGTTTATTTAAAGAAAATCTGCTGTGGTCTCATGCATAAAAACCTTTGCTCCGGTTATTATTCATGATGTCTTTCTAGTGGGAGACATGATGGAGGCGTTTTCATTTAAATGGTCATATGTATTATTCTGGCAGCAACAGACGCTAAGGTTTAAGGCGCTCTGGACTAACTACTTCACACATTACCCTGTTCACGTATAACTGCTGGGATAACATCACCATTCTCGCTGCAAAGTGAGAAGCTGAGGGCCAGCAGTAACTCAACCAAGGTCATGTGGCTAGGTGGTGGTAGAACCGAGATCCAATCCCTGACCTGCTGTTTAGTCACTGTTTCTAAAATGAATCATTTACCCTCCTTACACCAAGGACTATATTTCCCCTACTCCATGCATTTACTAGGAATAACAAATATACGTGGGATTGTACTTATTCTGCATTCTAAGCTCATGCATGTAGCAAAACGTAACACAGCTCTATCTGTAGAATAGATGTGGACACGTTCTTGCTCATCTGGCATTATCTTCACATGGATTATAGAAATTTATTTTCAGAATCTTCTACACTTAACACTTTTGAAAGAATTATTATGTCACATTCTTAAAATCTTTATAATGAACAACAAGAAACAGTTTCTGAAAGCCTAGCATTTCCCACTTGAGACTACAAATAACCCAAGCAGGAAAAATTTTCACGTCAGAGTTCTTTATTTACTGTGCAACAAGCGCTATTAGAGAAACAATCGCAATTTCCATGAATCTGGCTGCTATGCAGTCCAAGTATAAAGACCATTAGTTTATGCTTGTTCAAGATGTGGTAAACCTGGGGAGTCAAGTCTACTTGAATGCAATGGTAAGAAATAATCATTCCAGCAGAAGTAAGCCTGCTGGAGTTTTCTATTTTAACGAGGTAGAAGAAAGGGATGTAACTTGAAGAACCCAGATTAGTAGATCAGAATAAGGAACCTGTAGGTACTGTCTGCTGTCCATTTTAATTCCAGAATTGTTATTGACTCTAATTAAAATTCTGTAGATGGAAGGCTGAATGTTTCTAAGGAACTCAGAATGAATGCTGTCTGCCAGGCGTCTCCAACACCTATAACCACACACAGCCCGCCTGTCAGGAGAGCTGGTGCAGACATCTCGGGGCACACCACATTTGTCACTGTGGCTAATATCAGAGATACGCAGCTCTTTTTTCTTAGCACACAAAAGCAAGATATGTAATTCAATGCTCAATTTACCCTTGTCTCACAGGAGACTTTCCCCCGCTAATTGATAGAAATTAAGCCATTAATCAAGCCACTAGCCATCATTCAAACCAGGGAAGATGAATACAAACTTTCATCATAACCACCTTCCCCATTTTAGTGTTCATTAGCATTAATTTTTAATGCAATTATGCTATTCTTTTACGCTGAGCTCATAAATTACTGCTCTTTTGTTGCTGGCTGGCCTTGTAAAATCCAAACTAATGCTTTGTGCTCTGATCTTAAAGGCAATTACTAGGTTCCTCTATCTTTTATATCTTTGTATCCTCAATAACCTTTATATATAACTAATATCCATGAGTGACTATGCCTGTTTTTCTAATGCCTTATTATAAATCTTGGTGCATATAAGCATAGCTATAATAAACACAGACATATATCACATACATTATAAAATGCATGTATTCATATAAAAATAAGATCTCACAAATTCACACTGACATTCAGGTTTAAATATAAAGATATTGTGATTTAAGATAAAAATGCAGTGTATTATTGTATCAAACTTATACATTTCATAACAAATTAGGGAAAACAGGAATATTAATAATGGTTGATCAAACATTTACATGAACAACTACTTAAAACAGGATAACTTAAGTTTCAAGATCCTCAGGTTCACTGCCTAGGATAACTGCCTTAGGTTAAAATCTGTATATTATTGATTTATTTGGTGGTGCTGAGGATCAAATTCAGGGCCTTGTACATGGCAGGTAAGCTCTTTTCCACTAAGCTATACCTCCGACCCTACATATTAATTTCAAAAAACATAGAACTTAAAAATCAACGAGACAGAGGTGAAGAGTACGAAGACTAAAAGATCCATTTATCCAAAGGTATGCTAGGAAGTTTACAGAGTAACTCCAGGGCCTTATATCCTGTAAGGGGGATTATCAGAAGATCATGACGAAAAGACATATTTTTCAGAAGAAACGTTGAGCCTACACATAACACATGCATTTAATTCTCTGTCTCCAATAAGGCAGCAGGACATACTTGTGTCCCACCTAGTGATGTTTACTTTCAATGCAAAGAAGACAAAAACCAATTTCTAGCCTGCCCAACTCTTGCAGCAATGCCTTTGCCTCTGTTTGCAAGCTATGCTTTGAATGCACTAAGATTACTGAAGTAAATTTAGTGAGGGAAGGTTGGGCATGCTGGTGTCAGCCTCTCCTGAATCACACAGCTGTACGGCTCCCCCAATGCTGCGGAGGCTGAAGGAGGCAATGGGAAGCACACTCAAGAGTCGACTAAAGAAACATCCCAACTGTTCACTTTTTAGGACAGAGGAGAGATGATGGTGGCTGGATTTTGTCTGATATTTCCTTTCCTGACCAGCTCTTTGTTTTTACTTTTAATAAATAAACCAGTCTTACCTGGATCAGGAGCAGGTGAGAATAGGGACAGGCAATTACCTGATACTATGCCTTTATATCAGAAGTAGGAACTTAATGTATTTGTATTTGAACATCAAAGCCATCAGTAGAAAGCTATGGATCCTAATCCATTTCAGTTTTATACACACATGCTTTATTTGGACCCAGAAATTTAGGGGGGATTGTTAAAACGTCAAGCTAGGCCTTAATAAAGCTTACTTAAAGCTGTCATTTTCAGTACTTACTGTTAGTATTTTCTTTTAAAATGCTGCACTACATTATAGCAAAATACTCTGTTTAAGGAGGGTAAACATAGCATGCTGTTCCATTTGTTACCATCCTCCTCCTCCTCTATTTCAGGGACCAAAATTGTGTATACAATTTCAAAGTATATAAATAGCCACATATAATCGCAAGTATTCACTATGAAATACTGTCAGAGATGCAAAGACTAAGGAATCACTTAGTGTAGTAAGGGAATCATGCAAGTGAAATAAAAGACCGAACAATGACTTAAACTTCAAAATGGAAGATATTATTTATTACTAAAAGTTACAACTTTGGGGATCAAATGCCCTGACAGATGGAAAGACATTTTATAAACAGTGACTCCCTATACTTGCTCATTATCCTGCTAGCTCCGACTCTGGCAAATGCTAAACCAGGGCATCACCATGATCAAGGCATACAGTGTCTTCACTGTCACCAAGGAAGTCCCTGTGCTCCTCTTCAGTCAGTCTCCCTCCCTATCTTGACCACCACAGACCTGCCTTCTGTCGCTATATTCTGCAGAGTCGAGAATTCGACATAAATGGCATGTCTGATTTCTTCCACTGAGGACGCTTTTGAGATAAAACCACATTGTTTTTTTTATATGTTTTAGTGTATTCTTTTAGTGGTGGTAGAATTCTAGAATAAGGATAACTTTTTTTTTCCATTTGTTTATTCATTAGTGGATATAAGCTGATGCTGGTTTTGTGTATTACAATTACCATAATATTCATGGACAAACTTTTCTAAGGAATTTTAATTTTATTATTATATGTATAATGTATATGTCATAGTGTATGTGTGGAGGTAAGAGAATAATTTTTCAGAGACAGTTCTTTTTATCATGGGTTACGGGGACTGAACTCGGGTAATCAGATATGCATGGCAAGCAATGAAACCCTCCTGAGTCACTTCAAAGTCCTGTAAGGACAGTTTTCTGTGCTTTGCTTCTCTTGCTAGTGAATATTACCTTAACATTTTAATGGATGGATTCTATGGTATGTATGTTGAATTGGCAAGTTGGATGAGGATGTAGTTCAACAGTAGAGTGTTTAACTAAGGTCTGATGTACTGGGTAAATTCCTTGCACTGCCACCCCGAATTGTAAAACTACAAAAAACCAGCTGTGTCACTTTGTCATATTGAAATAGTTGTTCAATATCTTCAACATTTGGCTGGATTTTAAATTGTAGTATTTTAATTGGAATACAGTAAGATATTATTGATGATTTAATGTGTACTTTCTGGATGATTAATGATATTTAATTTTTTATATATTATTGGCCACTTGGTAACTGAAATATATGTTCAATGTATGCCCTTTTGTTTTTTAAAATCATATTTCTTATGTTCCTATCATTGAGTTATGAAATTTAAAAAACTATTTTAAATATGTCTCTAGGCTATTGTACACACCTTAAGTATTATTTATGAAACTTTTTATACAAATAAGTCCTGACATCATAGACTGTTTTCCCATGTTTAATACAATTAATTAGGCTGATTCAAGGAGAATGAGAGTCTTATTTTCTTCAGTTTATTTTTGATAACTTTAGATAAGCTTGACTCTCTCCTTGATGATGTCACAAATATATTATGATAAACAGTCATATGAATTGTATGCATAGCTGAATTTTAAAAATTAACATATTTTGGCAAAATTGTCCAATAGTTTTCATTTAAAAAATTAAGACAAAGAGTAGCAAAATTTTTTATTGTAAATTCTAGTTCAGTAATGATTGTATTCTTTATAAAAATGAAGAAAACTTTCCATGTTTAAGCTATTACAATACATTATGAAATCAGTAAAGAAAGCAAGGCCAGACCTCACATTAGCTAGAATAAACGAAGGTACACATAGCGTCACTTAGCTCTGATAAGGAGCAGGGTATAAGGAAGGGAAGAGAATGAAAGATGGGAAATGAGGAACATTCTAATCCTTCTTCAGTGGCTTTAGGGAAATCAGCTTCTGGAATGAAGTATTATCAATACTGACCATTAATTTGCTAATATTTTTCAAGACAAAAGCAATACCTTGAGTTGTGAAACAAATAATAGGGAAGTTCTGCTCTATTTATAGGTGAATTATGTCAGAAAAGTTTGTTCTAAGCTTGAGTTTCACAAAAAATTGTACTGCTACTCAAACCTTAGCACTGAACACTGCATTCCTCCGAGTTGGGACACTGCTACTGCAGTGCCAGTGTGGCCTCTGGACCAGGGAGGCAGGCGGCCCTCGCAGGGATGGGTTTGTTATCCCACAGAAAAGAGCAGGAGCTTGTAGACTTAGACTTGGAGGGAGGAAGCGATGATGGGTGGTAAAATCTGGGATTAGCATAGAACAAGGGGGGAAGGGAGGATGTAGAAGAAAAGCCAGTAGGACTATAGTGACATTTCATCTGTATTTTAATAAATAAAGCTTGCCTGAGGATCAGAAAAGTAAAACTGCCACACTGGCCAGCCTTACAGACCAGGCAGCAATAACACACACCTTTAATCCCAGTAGTCACACTAGTTTACCATAGAAACCAGGCAGTAGTGGTGAATGCCTTTAATCCTAGAAGTAGAGAGGATTATAAAACGGGAGGAGACAGCTCTCAGTCTCATTCTGAGATTCCTGGAGGCAGGATTGCCATTTTCAGACCGAGGTAGAGGTAAGAGGCAGTGGCTGGCTGTTTCGCTTTTCTGACCTTCAGGCTGAACCCCAATTTCTGTCTCTGAGTTTATTAATCGTGCTTCATAGGACAGTTTAAGAAAACTGGTGAGATGACAGAGTCTTTTCAACAGCTCTGAGCCACGCAGTAAAACTGCTGGGAAGGGTGTGGGAAGACGCTAGCTCTAGGCCGTGGTTTCAAGGCAGGGCAATATAATTTGTGAGCGACTGACCAATATTTTCCACATTACTGCTAAGGATTCATAGCGCACACTGATAAATAACTGGTGTTCAGATGACACGGCATCTTTGGAGAGGACAAGGTAGCAGTGTTACTGGCAATCACTCTGCATCTCAAAGTCTCAGCAGACATCTGTGAGGAGTCCGCATAAGTGGAAACCTTGCAGACTTAAGTGCAGCATCCACTGGCAGGACTCTAAGCGTGCAGTCACGGAGTCCCACTGAGTCTGGTAAGCATGCCACTCAAGAAGAAACATGAAAATGTAAGATAGCAACCAATCCATAACACTAAATCTACATGTTCATATACATATTTATGTATGCATGCACATAGTGCATGATATACTCCAGGACTACTCAACTTCATTTAATTACCACAAACTATCATATTACAAAGTATATATTAAAAACAAACATTTGACAATGAAACCACTGCAAATCCACAATTAATTTTAAGCATTTCAAGAAGATGTTTTACCAGCTGACTCAGGGCTTGATCCTGGCAGCCAGATGGACGGAGGGTCAATAATCCAGAAGCAATGAGACAGCGATTAGCCAGACAGTAAAATAAGTCCCTGGGAGCAATTACTGTCCAACTTGCCAGAAAGCTATTTGGCCAAAATGCTCTGAAATGGATTTATAAGGTGAGTTTCGGTGTCTTCCTGCTGCCCCAACCTCACAATTCTGTATACTATACACATTCACGAAAATTAGTGACAACAAAACATCTTTGTTCAAATGTATCTAACTGCAGAGAGGCGGAACCCACTGACGTCAGTGTTCCTGCAGGTGACGACTGCTAAGAGGATGTGTTTGGTCCTTTGTGTCTCTACCCAGAGACACTGCCCAGCTGGAAGCTCAAAGAGAATCTGACTGAGGAAAAAAAAACCTTATCGATTGTGCTGAAATTTTGACACAAATAGAAATGGGTCAGACCAGTATATATATTGTGTGTGGGTGTGTGTCTAAACAATCTGGTTTAAGGTCTAAAAAGAATAGTATCTGTGTCACAGTAAACACTTACAAGAAATCCAGTGTACTTGCTGAATGAGGAGATGAAATATTGAAGAGACAAACCATTATGGCCAAAGAACTATTCTTCATTAGGGAAGAAAACTTTGTAAAATCTCTTTCTCTTATAAAATAATCTTACACATGCCTAAATGTTACTGTTTCATTGTTTCTGAAATTACTTTGTAGAAGAGAGGTCACATTTCTATTTCCTCCTTTCTCACTATTAGAATAACCTTTTTTTTTTTTTAAAGAGATTTTATTTATTTATTTTTCAAACCAACTGTAGTTTCCCTTCCCCCCACCCCCATTTCCACTCCAGAATCCACTCCTCCTCCATATCTGTTTAGGAAAGGGCAGGCTTCCCATGAGTATCAATACAACATGGCATATCAAGTTGCAGTAAGACTAAACATATCCCCATGTATTGAGTCTGGGCAAGGCGACCCAGTATGAGGAGTAGGGTCTCAAAAGCCAGTAAGAGAGTTGAAGACAGCCCCTGCTACCACTGTTAGGAGTCCCAGAAGAGGCCCAAGCCACACAACTGTAACATAGAGTCAGAGTGTCTGTCAGTCCTGTGCAGGCTCCCTGGCTGTTGGTTCAGGCTCTGTGAGCCCCTGTAAGCCCAAGGTTAGTTGACTGTGTGAGTTTTCCTGTGGTGTCCTTGACTCCTTTGGCTCCTACAATCCTTTCTCCCTCTCTTCTGCAGGGTTCCCCTGAGCTCCGCCAAATGTTTGGTCTGCATCTGTTTCCATCAGTTCATGACAGGGTACATATTTGGTTTTCCTTCTCTTTACTGCCTGCAATGCCTTGTTTTCCTATATTGGATTCTGTAAACCTTAGGATATACCAAGGCTCCTGTACTCTCTAGGTTACTGCTAATTCATACCCATCTAATTTTTATGACTTTTAAATTATATACCTGATGACCCCCTAAATCATTAGCTCTGGTCCTGGTATATCTTTCAGTCTTTAGATTCATCTACCATAGCCTTATTTTTTCTCTCCCAGTCCATAAATTCAATTTATTACTCATCATTGGCTTCCTGTCACATCTAGAATAAAATTCAAACTCCATGCCTGTACTATGGTGGTTTAAATGAGAGCTGTCCCCACAAGCTCATATATTTGAATATTTGGTTCTCAGCTGGTGGACTGCTTAGGTAGGATTAACAGGTTTGGCCTTGTTGGAGAAGTATATCATTGAGGGGTGGCTTTGAGGTCTCTCCCTGTCTTTCTGTCTCTGCCCCCTTCCCCTGTGGATCTTACTGCCTTTGGATCAGGATGTAAACTTTAGCCCATGCCTGCCTACCTGTCACCAGTTATGATGATCGCGGACTAACTCTTTGAAACTGATTAAATATTTTCTTTTATAGGAGTTGCCTTGGTCACAGTGTATCTTCACAGCAATAAAACAGTAACTAAAATATATATTTTCAAGGCCTCTGCTAATTTGGTTCCTTTTAAATTCTTCAACCAAATCTTTAACCATTTCCTTAGTTATGCTGTCTGCTCTATGGTTCTTCAGCTCTCCATCTGGTTCAGGATGTGTTCCCTCCATCAAGAATTCTCTTTGGATGACAAATCCTGGCTTATATCAGATTTACCTTCAATCCCAGCTTCTCAAGGAGACTTTCCCAGAACACCTGGTCTATAGTGGCTGCTGGCTATAGCAGCAAAGGAAGAGAGAGTGGTGAGCTATGAGACTCTTACTAGAGTCCAAGTGAGACATGATACACATCTAAACCAGGATAATAGGCATATTTTGGTTGTAGAGTCAACAGAAATTTCGAGGGAAAGATGAATCAAGGTTAGTTTTCAGTTTGATGAATTAGGCAATTAGACAAACCAAGGCCTTGTCATTTAAATGAAAAAGAGTTAGGGGCAGCGTTCAAAGTTCAGTCTTGAAGATGACAGCCTGAGATACCTGTTGTTAAAGAAAATTAAAAAAGAAAGAAAGAAAGTCTCCCAAGTCTGAGTGCAGAGAAAGCCTAGCCGAAAGAAATAATCTGGCAGTAGAAATAGGGGCAGGGAAAGCATGTGGCGAAAATGACAAATTTACATAAGGAGGAAAACAGGAAAGCAGAGGTCTGAGTTCTGAAGACTGGGTAGAAAAAAGGGCTAAGCCTGCCAGAAAAACAGATGAGATCGTTTGAATGTTGTTAGAAGGCAGAATATGAAAATCATTTCCCTAGATTTAGCAAAACAGAAATATTGGTGATTTTAACAAAAGCAAGAAGCTTTATTAGAGTATTATGGCAAGTTACAATTGGAGGGTATGATGGGTAAAGCAACACTCCTTTTCTTTAGGAGAAAGACAGTGGATTATGTGCTATTGGGTAGCAATTTCACCTGAGACAAAACCTTCCATCCTGCAGGGAAGCACAAATCTTAGGAAGTAACAACTCGAAGGCTTTAGAAAATCCCTAAAACTGACTGGATATACTAGTCTCCTAGTGACTGCTGATACAGTCTCGTAGACAAGGAGAGTTGCTAGAAGACTCTCAAACCACTTGAGAACAGGAAGAGGCAGGCCAACTGAACTGACTTGCTGAGCTATTCTCCAGGTAGTCTCCAGTCTTCGTGAACCATGGTATGTTGTAGGTAGGGTTTTGATCATTCAGTTGACTTTGAGCCATTTCTCTTCCTGTAAGTAGCCCCTTACCTATCTATACTCCTGTAAGTAATCCCAATAAAACTCATGGGCTCACCAAGTTGGACTTTGGTAGTATCCCTACTTCGGTCCGACAACAGCTGCTGTCAGTTCCCTATCTGTGGTCAATAGACTTTTGCTCATGTCTCCCTAGGAATATTGTCACGCAGCAGATGGATGGCTTCACGTGTCTACTTGATGAAAGAAATGGTAAACTAATCAGCTAGGAACTGGTACAATTATTTGAAAACAGATATCTCTAATTCTCAGGACGAGCTTTATTTACTATAACCAGGACAGAATATCATTACTTGAAAGAGTCAAATCTAAATCATGTGCCATAGAATAATCAAAATTACTTTCCCCAAGTACTCACTACAGAATTTGACATGCAAATGAGCTACAATGCGGTACCCAAAACAGCAGCAAAAACCAAACACAAACACATACACTCCTCCAAAACCTCAAAACCTAACACTATTTAAAATATAATGTAATAGATATTATTTTTGGTATTGTAACTTGGTACTACATTGCTATTTTCTTATAATAATTTTGCAAAATGAATAGCTTTCTTAATGCAGCACAGAAAGGGAAAAGTGTGGTGCACAGTAATGTTTGAGAGCACGGTAGTTAGACAAATATGGCTAAGGAACATACTAGCTAACTGATCATGTTATTACCACAGAATAACAAAGAGCTGGAAACCAACTAGTAGGCTCTCACCGTAGTTACGTCTTCCCAGAACTCTTTATATTACAGAGTCTACTGGGAAACAGTTCAACTTAATCTCGATAAAAAGCAAATGCAAACACTGATAATGAACACTAAAAGCACATCATCTTACTGCTTTATTCTCACCTGTTCTTAAGTCCAATGGTGTAAACTTAGTGAACAATTTTGGATGTATATGTAATTTGATATATATCATATTTGATATATATAATTGGCCCATAAAAGGAGTAATGCAAACATTAAATAATTTATGTTTATAACTGTCAATAATATAACATATCTTAAATGTACAAATCATGTTCAAAAGGAAAACAGAGTGACATTTATTCGGCATATATATATATATAGATGTATATATATATTCTACTACATATGATATGTAGCATAATATATTATGGATAGTTAAGTAAGGAAATTGAGATTATGGGATAAACAGAGGAAGAGAGTAGAAAGGCAAATGAAACAGGCACAGCCCCTTCCCCCTGCAAAGCATGAAAAACTAAGAAATAAAACAAAGAGAAACGAAGGATAAGGACACGAAGAGGATGGGGTGGGACATGGAGCGGTGCCCCAACACACCACACTAGCTGACAGGGGCCATGCATAATCTGCTGACTGTAGACTCAGCACTGATTAAGCCTTTCAGAATTAAAGTCCAAACCATTTAAAATTCCTTACTGAAAAAACAATAAAGTGTTTTTAAAAAGAAAAACTTACAACAATATTTAGCGCATTAGACTGAAAGCTAAGCTATTATAATAACTCTCACACAGGAAAGCTTTTGGTTGAAATCGTAAAGTTAGGTGCAAGGCCCCAAGCTACCCAGGAAGCTCCTGACTGACTGCGCAAATGAGTTCAAGGCCACCCCAGACAACACAAAAGCAAAACAGAAACAAACAGAAAGGAAAACTAAAGCACGGTTGAAAGGTTCCCTCTTGCCTTTCTGCTTCAGTCCTCCGAACACAATCCTAATCTCACTATGAAACAGGAGCTCTCCCAATGTAGTTCATATATGAAGGCCACATACTTCCCCCACGTGCTTTCTCCCCTGGGGATGCTGCCACGCATGCCTTTGCCTTTAGAACAATGGCCATTCCTAACAGCAGCTATAAAAATCTGCTCTGTGGAGATGTTTGTTAGTGTCTGTGTGAGGACTCTATCCATGGAACACACTGTTTTAGTTTCAGCCACGCTAAACTGCATTCCATTCTTAACTCTTTAAGTAACCAGGTTCTTTCTTCTCTAGATTTCATGTAGGTTCCTTTATCAGCAGACATTCCTACTTTTAATCTACACAACACTTTATTTTTTTCTTTGACTCTTAGCTTGGTATTTACCTTTTCCAAAACATTCTTTAGCCTAAGCATCACGAGAAATGCTAAAACTGAATTCTGTTTACAGTTTTCGAGTTCTTCCCTTAGGCTAGATGCTTATCAACTAGTCTTCCCGACCTGAGTTTTCCCTCCGCAAAAGTTAGCACAAATACCAACCCCTATGATGCCTTCTTCAAATCTTTATCATGTACAACAGTTTCCTTAAACTCTGAACATACCATTTATTTCATACTCTGTAGATTACAGTAGTGTATGCTTTGAGTCACTAGGTGATATAATACAATCCTATTTAGCACACAGTAGGGACTCTTAACTGTCAGTATGCTCAGTGAATTGCTACCCAATACTAGCCCTCCAGCGGAAGCTGCTGTAAGAGCTAGAGCCATTCTTATGTCAAGTGAGGGTTAATCTAGGAAGACCTTCAGCATGACAGGTGCTTCCAGTGACCACAGTTATAAGCAACATGAATCCCACAAGACAAAGACGGCCTCATAAAAAGTGCTGTAGTAGCTATATAAAGTCATAAATAAAATAGTGTATTACACAAAAGTTCTGCTGTGCTCTGGTAATAGATGTTGACTGAATTGATTATTCACTGACAGTCCTCAACAGAGTCCCGCGAATGCATCAACTGGGTAATGAACAGCTATTAAGTTTATTGATTTTCTGATTTCCATTGATACCTAATAGGCTGAAGCTACACATCAATATTTGTGTTAGTTATACCTAAGAGCTCACAATTCTGACAACTGAAAACCTCAAAAGTCTAAACAGTATAAGCGAATGGAAATTTAAAGGCCAAACCTCAGAACTGAAATAAAATAGCAAATACAGGAATCTGAGAAACTTAATAATTCAGCAGAGACAGCACTGATTACGTCTTTCCTCGAACGAACTTTTGATCCCGAGTCCTAACAATGGAAGCCTTTCCCGCTGCTTCCTTCCACAGTCAGGATTGTGTAGTTTACATGGTGTTGAGCTCACACCCAGATGAACTTTTCACAGTGCTTTCATACGCTCAGTACTTATAAAAAGCCCTGTGTGAGGTGCGTTGCTTTCTTCAGTTTTTACTTGAACGACTGCAGTTCAGTGAGGTTAGATGATACAACCAGCCTTATTCAACCAGTAAACAGAAAGGCCAGTATGTAACTGGGGCCTTTTAAAAAGTCATAAAAAGCCACAAAGACTCCTTTAATCCGTCTGCCCTTTCTATTTTCACTGTATATTAGCTTACATTCATTAACTACAGTATTACACATGTTTGTAACATATATCCTATTTTGTGTTTTGCCTTTTCATCCCCCTTATCTTTCTCTGTTTTCCCCATAAGCCAATTTTTGTATTTGTTCATTTGTTTCATTTGGAATACTCTGCTGATACTCTTATATGAGATTCCTCATTGTCCTTAGTTGTATAACTGAAAACTCCACCTTATGGAATTTTCACTCTTTGTTGATTATATAGAGGCCTATCCAGTCCCCCAAATTCTTGAATTATCTATCTATCTATCTATCTATCTATCTATCTATCTATCTATCTATCTATCTATCTATCTGCCTGCTTCTTTTTGTGTGCGTGTGTATAGCCATGCAAAGTCATGGAAAGTGAGGTCAGAGGACAACTTTTTCAGTTAGTTTTCTCCTTCTCTTGTGTAGGTCCTTGGGCCTACTCAGGCCCTCAAACTTGGCAATGAGCACCTTTACCTGCTCAGAAATTTCATCCCTATTGTCACCATTAAGTAGGCTAATTATTAGTGCACAAAGGCTTTCCACTAATAGGCTTATCATTGTTGCAAGTAAGCACAAAATATGGGCAGGCCTTTGAGTGAGGCCTTAGAAGCTTTGCAGATTCCATTGCTAGGCTGTCATGTATACGGGTGTTCTTTGGTATTTCCACTAACAACTCTTAGTACTCTAGTGCTCCCAGGACCGTCTGGGAAAAGGTGAGACGTTTTCAAAGCTCAGGTTAAATCAGTGACCAGTTTCAATGTCCCTGCTACTTTTTACTATAAAATTTATTTTTTCTACCACAGTGGTTTAAGATCAATAGCTGCAGTATCAGCTAAGTACCTGTTAAAAACAAATTACCGCCCCCATCCCAGATGCCTCAATCAAGGACTTTAGTCTACATGATTTTGAGAATTACTGGTCTATACTGATTAAAGAGAAACTTAATCTCCCAAATATGTTAATATGACACAAATAAATAAAAACAAGGTTAAGTGCTTGGATAACAATTTATAACATAAATTTAAGCTCTAACTGTACCTCTAGAAATATTATTAGGGATATAACATTAATATTTAATATCCATGGCAAAGAAGCTAGGCACAATAATATGGTTGGTATAAATGTCACAAAAGGATAGGATACTTTCAAAATTCTTTTCTTTATGTATGATATTATCTATATCACACACACATGTTAAGAACATATATGTGTGTGTGTATGAGCAAACTTTTGCTGCAAAGGGCAAGACAGTAACTAGCTCAGGCTGTGTAAGGCATAAGTTCTGCTGTGACCACTTGACTCTGAGTACAAAAATGACATCATACACTATAAACAAATGAGTGTGGTTTTATTCCAATAGCAGTTTATTTTTAAACCACCCTGCGGGACAAATGTGACCAAATGTCAGTAGCTTGCTGTTCCTTAACTTAAACTGCCACTAAACCACATGCCTGTTACCTATACTTCCTGAGTGACTGGGGCAGTGTGTGCAAAGGCAGGATCCCAATGCTGCATGGATAATTCACAAAGACAATGCAAGGACCAGAACAAATGAAGATTCTGTGTAGATTGCTGAAGGCATTCACAGAATTAAATTTTAAAGAGAATCTTTTTCAGAGAAAGATTATAAAATGCCCATTTATGCTTAAGTTGGTGATATGTATTTAATAAGTATTCACTAAATATCTGTTGACTTAATGACTAGTGAGCTTTGTGAAAATGGAAATATTCTCTGCCAACTATCATTTGGAATTGAGTTGAGTGAGGAAGGTAGGTAGGTAGGTTGGTGTAGAGTGCTCGCCTCACACGTGTGAGGCCCTGCACTTAATCGTTGGTATGGAATAAAATAAAAGAACAAAGTTGACTCTGTTTTAAAAAAATGATACAGAGACACTGTATTAAAACAAACAAAACCCACAGGCATGGAGTACATAAGCTGTGTTAGAACCCTGGTTCTACTACAGAAGTAATTATGGGAAAATTGTTCTCCTTTCCACGTCTTGGTCTCCCCATCGGCAAAATGCCATTCACTTCAGGTGAGCCTTCTGAGTATAAAAGCAAACAAGAAAATACAGATGAGGTACAGATTTTGGTGCTTGATAGGTCTGTTACTTTGCTCTGCTGTTTGCTAAGCAGGCACCAGGAACAGAAGGCACTGAAATTTCTTTGTAACTACATTCCAGATGAAAGAGAGAATACTGCAACACTGAAGCAACTGAACATGTGCAAAACCTTTATTGCTTAAATCCAGACATCCACTCCACCCTTAACTAACCATTACTACTCAGTCAGTCCTAACAAAAACATCAAATAATTCCACATGGAACACCCTGTCCCTGAATTCACAAGAGAACGACCCCAACAAACTCTCATCCCTACATCAGGTTTTTTTGTTTTTTTTGTCTGCATAGGATATTAGTGCAAAAGTACTTGGGACAATTTTAATAATTAAATGAAAATAATTAAGTTTCCAAATATCATTTAAAAAATTAAGGCAGTAAAATAGATTTTCTTATTTTAAAAAAAACCACAGCACTATTTTCATTGTAACTCAATAATAGTTTCTCAATAATTCCCTTTAATTTTTTTCTGGCAGGACAGGTTCATTCATTTTTTTGATAAGACATTCACTTTAGTACAATTATTGCAATATCCTGCAATTTAGAAACTATTATCTTTCAGAAGGTTAATAAGATATCAATTTATTCCCTTAGTTTGCTATCAAATCACCTTAACATTTTTTATCTATTAAAATTATATTAAAGTGACAGGAGATTACTTATAGCTGTGTTGAAATATATAATTGTTTAAAGGAAAATTAAAGTTTTGTTGCAGATTGATTACCTAAGATAATTTCTTACATAAGTAGATATCTATTATATAATAAATACCATATCTATTATATTGTTATAAAATACCATAATTTGGAATACTTATCTCCTATTTATTAGTTTATTTCTTCTAAAAACTTAAAAATACATTGGCATGTAAAACTATTTCATATTGCTCTATACATTTTCTTAATTTGTCCCACATTCTTTTCTTTATAAAATGTTAATGAAAAGATTAAGTCTACATATATAGAGATCACAGCGAATGCCAGATGTTGAGGGAGTCTCTTGGGATCAAGGATTCCACACTAGGTGGTTGAACAACCTAATGAAGCACACATGCTTATGAGGGACACAGAGGGTGGGCTTGAAGGGACATGCTCTCGTCTGGTCATTTAGGAAACAATACAGAACGATCTGAATTCAAAGTCAAAATGAAATAATGCAATGCCTTTTTATTTATATAGATTGTTTTCTGCTAAAAGTTAAGACTAAAGAAAACAACTTTTCCATATTTTTAATTGACAAGAGAATATTAAATCTATTCCCAATCCCTCTAACAAGTGACAGAAATGAGAATAACCAACTTTGGGAAAGAGGGATTAGAATACAAGTTGGGGACTCCATATGTTTCTTACATTGAAAGATTTACAAACATGAGTTCAGCTTAGGGCTTTGACAACAAACTTTAGTAAATGGACTAACCAGAAGTCTGACCTTAGGCAATAACTAATGAACCTGAGAGCATTTTAATATATTTTCTTATCACCAAGTGAAGCACTTTAAGTTATTATAGTCAGGCTGCATGACCTCATACAATTGAATCATGCTAGAGGCAAATAGGCTAATGTCTTTGATAGCAATTAGATAAAGGCAGGATGTTAACTTGTACTTTAAGAAGTGTTAAACAGAGGGACTCAACTCCTGGTTTAACAGAGTTAGAAATAACCTACATATATAACAGCAGAGCTTAATATGGCAATGGCCTCTTTCACCTGTCAAAAGAAAATTAATTTTGTTTTATTTTAAAAATTATTAGGTTATTTTATTTTTATAAAGGACACTTTGCTAGTTTCTAAAAACATCATGATATTCTCCAATATTAGAGCAGCTCCCTTTAATGTTTATAATTTCTAATATACTTAGCAGTAGTTGAACAACATTTTTCTATCAGTTATAACCATAGAGTCATTTATCTGAGCTGGACAAGGCAGGGTACTACAGTAAGATCAAATGATAAAAGAGAACAATAAAATAATATGATGTAGATACTAAAATCTATGATGTCACTGATTGTGATACACAATTCTAAGTATCAAGTATGAGAAGCATATAACTCTAAGTAAAAGTAGTTTTTTTAAAACTATTTTCATAATACACTTATTCAAATTTTATGGTTATTAAAAGAACTCTTTCAAACTTAAATCTATTTGTTATTATATATCACTCCTGCACAGATAAAAGACAGAGACAAGAGACTCAATTGGTTAGAGCACTTCTAGAACTTCTTCCAATCTACTAATGATTCTTTCCAATCTGTGTAATTAGGCCGTGTGTCCACATCTTCCTTCACAATAACATTCTGTTATCAGAAGTACTTGTGAAACTTCAAATTGAATGACCTAATGGGTGTGCATCCACAAAGATACAAATCACAATCATAATCCATAAATATAAACAATTAGGAAAGCATTAAATTGTATTTTATAAACATGTACAATTATTATATAGCAATGAAAACCAAACTTTAAAAAAATAGTATTTCCAAGGCATCCTTGCATTAGGGCATTCGTAGTTCCTCTCTTCCCTGCCAGGCCTGTGTTTTGACAATCATTTAGTACATTTTATGCAGATTCTTTTTTTAAGACAGGGTTTCAAGTGGACCACCCTGCCCTTGAACCTGCTGTGTATCCTGGAATGAGCTTGGGTTCCTGATCTTCTTGTTGCCAGCTCTGGGGTGCTGAGCTTATAGGTGTGCAACACCATACCTTGCTCTAACATTTTAATTGTTATCTAATGTGTCAGTAGACCAGAGGAGGGGTTCATTTCCCATCCTCAAATGGTTTTAGAACACTTCTTAACAGTCAGTGGAGGGCTAACTGACACTTTATGTGGCCAAAATAACAGCTTAGCTCACCACTGAATAGACAGGACATTAGTGCTCCACTGCTGCCTGGTGACTTTATACTGACAGTAAGATAAACTACCATCCCAAAGTTAGCAAAATAATCTTAAAACTTATGCTTTAGCCAGTCATAGCGGTGTACTACTTCAATCCCAGCACTAGGGAGGCAGAAGCTGGTGGATCACTGTGAGTCCAAGGTCAGCCTTGTTTACTTGTTAAGTTGTAGGCCAGCCAGAGCTCCACAAAGACTCCCTCTCAAAAATAAGTTATGCATTAGCTTAATTGCCTCAGCACAAACAAAACAAAATAATGCTTTCATAATTAAGAAATACAGTTTAACATGCATTTAAGTATTTGTAAATATTTTGGCTGGACATTATTACACTTCCAAAAGAGCCAGAGAGGTTAGGTAGCTAGTAAGGGAGCAAGTGGTGAAGAGGAGGAGGACCTCTGAAGAAGGGAAAATGGCTTATAGTGTTACTAAGAGATAAAGGGGAAGTTAGAATAAAAGGATTAAAAGGAGAGGGAGCTGGGAGAGTAGGATAAAGGAAAGAATGCAGTGAGGGACAACTAAGACTGAAGGCCTTTTGAAAAGCCACATGGAAGCCTACTATCGTAGACACTTCTTAAAACATATACACATATGAAAGGAATTTAAAAGGAATCACCACATAACAGGGGAGAGAATGTCCCAAATACACACTTTATGCTCTCAAGTTAAACCTTCAGTGTCAGGAATGAGTTATATCTTGTTAGGTCATTGGCTAAAGGGGTCCCATAGGATCGCCCTCTTCAAATATCTCAGGCTATTGCTGAGGCTATTGGTTACTCTCCACAACCTGATGGTACCATAGTGCTGAAGATACAACCCACTTATTTCATCACAAATGGAGAAATCAAGCTTGTGACATATTAGATGCTTCATTCCTATTTACTAGTGCTCACAGTGCTACTGGAGGAGAAAAGTAATCATCAGTATCACCCATCCACTGAATGTGTGCTCTAGAACAACGTAAGATATACTGGTGTAACAGTGGCATGAATGCTATGGAAGTAACCAACCACTTTCTGATAGGACTAAAGGCCCATCCCATGAGATAGAATCCTTAACTGATACTACTAAAGTGGTCACAAACTTGAGATTACATAGGCCATGTATTTCAGGAACACAGAAATAAACTGACTACCAATGAATGACCCATAGATCAGAGCATTGGTCAGCCCTCACTAGAGAAGCTTCTTGCAGTAGATGGCAACTAAGCAAGGGATTCATGACTGGACAATGTGCAGAGTGGGAGACTTTGGAGCATTTAGCCCTAAATGGGATATATTTATCAAACTCCTCCATTTAAGGCTCAGGGATTGAGGTGGAAGAGGAGGGAGAAAAATTTTAAGACCAAAGAGTAAGCACCTTCCAGATATAACAGGAGTGACAGACATGTGAACTCACAGAAATTGTGACAGCATGCACAAGATCTACATAGGTTCAAACCAGATGAAAATTCCAGCACTGAGAAAGGGAAGTAGACACAGAGTTGTACCCTAAACTATAAGCTATTTGCAATTGAAATCCGCTTGGAAAGGAAAAACCAGTGTTCTTCAATGTGACTGGGTATATCAACCACACTACAGACCCCATGCCACAGTAGTTGGCCAACATAAAACAGACTCCATGTTTGCTTGCTTGCTATGTATGTTTTTGTTTTGTTTTGTCATTTTTTTTGGTTTGATTTTCATTCTTTTTGTGAGTGAAAGAACATGAAGCTGGTGGGCAGCGAGATGGAGAGGGTCTCAGGCAAGTTGGGGAAGAAGGAATATGATCAAAATTGTTGCATGAAAAAATTTATATAAAAATAAACTGGAAAAAACACAAAATTATACAGTTAAATATTCAAACAATCGGTGACGGGTTCTAAAAGGAGGGGATCAATTTTCTTTAAGGGTGTGGCCTTTTGGTCAGGTCACTCCAAGGGAAGGGGCCATATCCAAGAGTGTGTGGGCAGCAGAAATTGTTCTTAATGGGCTTAAAATAAAGAGAGAGAACACAGATTTGGGTGTGTGATGAAGGGGGCTGGATCAGGAAAGAGTTGAAGGAGGGTTGAATATGATCAAAATCTATTGTAAAACATTCTTAAGGAAGAAATGAGAAAAAAAGGAAAGGATTTAACATAGAACCGCTCACTCTTATGTTATGTGGTTGAGCTCTTTCCAGCACGTATTTATGCAAAAGAGCATGCAGCAAACTGCAATCACCAGAGACACTTTAGACACATGCAAGTTTTGTAATCAAATTCTTCTATATGAAAAGTGCAATGCGCTAGAAATCTAGACATGTTAAAAAATTATTCTCAGGTTATTTTGATTCAGGTTGTTTTTGGAAGCTCTGGTCAGTTTCAGAATTGGCTGCTATGGAAGTCAAGATCTAGATCCAATTGTTATGTATGCTACATAATTGCAAAGTAGAACAAAACAAAGCAAACACACAATAAAAACAATAAAAAGGGACGTAGGATATAGGGTTAGAAGGAGAATTTTCAGGATCCAGCTCTACTACTTAGTATCTGTAGGGTCTTGAGTAAATCACTTAACTTGCCCAATTTATATAAAACAAGAACACTGCTTATTCATAGGGCTATTGTGAGGATATAATTATATAACCTGGTCAGGAATTAATTTTAGCAAAGGAAGCTGGAATACACAAAAATACAAAGCAAAATAGTTTTTCCCCTTCCCCTGTTACCACCTACTATATATGTTTATCCCAGGATTGGTCCTATTGACAGATTTGAAAAATGTAAGCAATTTCTTCAAGGCATTCCCCAATTCTCTTGCCTACAAGCAATCTTTCCCCTTTTCACAAGCAGTCTACCTGCATTTTGTTACTAAAGCTTTTTTCTACACTATTTCACACTTTCTGCATGTGGCACATCTTTCTAATGGTCATAAACCATTTATATTTGTATATATATGGATTAAAGATAAGGAGCTTGCCTAATTTATCTTCATAGTACTAAGCATTTAACATGGTGTCAGCAACAGATAGGAGATTTTGCTAACAGAAGGATATGAATGAAAAAAACAAGGCAGGGATCATGTTTCCATACTGACCTCTCTTTTTGAACAACCATTAACTAAAAGAGGTCAGTACAGCTCAATCAACAGTAAAAGTCAGACAGCAGACACCAGACTGTGATTTATCAGTTAGTGATTAGGTCAACTAAAGGTTATTTGAAAGCTGGGATAGGAACGATCCTTTAAAGAGTAATACATTGGCACTGTCTTAGTCTGAAAATACTAATAATAGCTCTGAGGAAGAGACAGGTACATACTGCATATGAATTAAAACCCCAGGGAAATGATGAGCAGGGTGGCTACTAAATAGTTAAGTACGTACAATAAGACAAGATTATTTTCTTTGATGTTCATAAATAAGCATTCTGACTAAAAACTTTCAAATATTCTTTGAATATTTTATATGATACAGACATATTTACTGAGAAAGTTTTTATCATTGAAACTAGAATGTTTTCCTAATATTCTATTGTTTCAGAGGAAAACATCTTTAAATAAAAATTAAAGTCAGTGACAATCACAACTATCTGATCTATGAATCAACTTATATGGAAAATGATGTGCTTATGTAAATTTATCACAAATGGCAAGTATATAGAAATAGATATTGAGATGACATTGACACCAATTTTAAGCATGTGGTTCGACAGTCACTGTCAGATGTGAGGGGAAAACACAGAGAACACACAGGGCCCGCACACTTGAGCCGAACAGGAGGGAATTTCTCAGTGGCCTGTGTAACTCAGGCCTAGAAGCGTAGGCTTCCTTCCAATCCACAGAAGGGACTTGATCAGGAACAGAATTCGCTGGGAAAGGACCTCGGAGATTTGGGAGTGCATTACATTTGTGAAATTTTTGGTATATTTAGTGCCATATAAGAGATTCAGATAAACAAGCAACTGGAGAACTTGTATCTTCTAGTTTGATTAACAAATACATTTAGTTGTACCAGAGTCTAAAATTAGACCTTTTGAATTTTACATTAAAACTATGGGAAATATTCACTCAAGTTATTGATGCACTTTCTACCATTTTTATGTTTTTAGTTTCTCATAATCATGCCTATTTCTTTATCTATATTCTGATTTATAAACATATATATGTATATGTAAGCAATTTAAAAATTATTATTAAAAAATTGTTCATGGTGTTTAAAAATAATTTTCGAGCCAAGCACGGAATATTTTGTGGGAAATTTGTATCTTCATAGAGCATAAAATATACTCTGCCAGAACACTGCCTGAAGAGATTATCATGTATACATATTTAAGACTAGTGTGCACAGCTTAATCACCATTTCCTTACACCGCAGTTTATTTTACAGTCCAGCAAATTGTCCCAATAATAAATGTGGATTTCACTTCATGTTTTGAAAATCCTATATTTCAATGGTTTGCTATTTTCATTTAAAAATGGTAGTGAAATTTCCCTAACAACCAATAGCACCGTCCTTGTCTGCACTCACTCATTCTCTCTGCCCACGTGGGCCTTACTTCTGAGCCCATTGAAAATGGTGTTTTCCAAGCATGTGCCACATGACTTGTTCATATAAATGGAGCAAATTAAACTGTCTCCACACATATCCTATCACATTTGTAGTCCTGATTTCTCTCTTTAGCACGTGGCCAAGACACCGTATTATCTGCCTGCAGAGGTTGACCTCAGGATATTAGATTCTGCCACACAGCTCTCTTGTACTAAACCGAGGGGAAACACTTAATCACCCCTGCCTTTTCAGGAAAAAAATCAACTTTAAATTTGCCATGATGAAAAATCAATAAACCAGTAATTGCTTGGCTTATCATTGCATGGAAGAACAAATTGGGAAGCGAAGCTTAGCGTCCACACAGATTTCAGGGAGACACATGGAGTTTCAGGATCACTAGGCTAGAAAAGGAAAAGGTCTCAGAGTGATAATTAAATCTACTCATGCTGATTTTCTGCCAAATTTATTTCCCAAGAGTATATAAAAATGTTTCACTGCTTACTAGCCAGGCATAACTAATCAAATCAACGTTACACCAACATATATACAAGAGACAAAAAATGCAAATGCACGACTATAGATACCAGATTAATACTGATAAAAATGTTAATAAAATTACTTGACATTTTTTCTTTTAAAAATTGTTTTGCTCTATAAATATCCATTAATATTTTATAAACTAGCATAACAGTCTAATTACATTATAACCTTCCTATTACTTTAAATGGTAAAAGTTTTGATTAAGCTATAAAATTTTATTTATTCAAAAATAAAACTCAAACTAGCACACACTAAATACTTTTCTTCCCAGAACAATTGTTTGTAGCTTATTTCACCTAGCTTCTTTCTTTCCCAATGTAAATAAAGGCTGTTATGTAGAAATCAGTCCATTATTCTACACATTTCACCTCATTCAATGTAAGCTACCAGATCTGTTGTCTAAATTAGACTTCACACACAAAAACAGATCCATTGTCCAAAATAAAATGAGGACTATACATCATCCTTCCGACAAGGCAAAAACAGCATGGGAAACCATCACTGGAGATAGTTGGCGTTTAAAAATGGCTCCACTAATAGACCTGATCCCACGCAGCAGATCAGCATGGCTCTAATGGAAGCGCAACACAATTAGACTCAAACCCTTGCACTCAGAGGAGGAGGAGGAGCCTTGCTTTTTCTTTTGTTAAAAAATGATTTTATGTGTGTCCTTCAACTGGCTACTGGGAGTATGATAATTAAAACATTTAAAACAGCACAAGCCCCTCAGTCTCTAATCTGAAGCTCAGGTCAGCTGTCTGTAGATTCTAATTTGTCCGCCATTTGTATTCATGACAAGAAAATACTGAATATTTAACAGCAAACCAGCAGGAGGAGGTATTGTGGGCTTTGAGGTTAAATAATTTGATTTCTGTGCAGATTACATGTAACATCCAACAACTAATCTCACACCTGATTTGGCAATACAATTACAGTAACGATGCAGGTGCACCATCACTACAAAGTGAAGAAATAAGAACTTTTTCTCATGGGCTGGAAAGCAATAGCTTTAAAGTATTGCACTGCTCACCACACTTCTAAGGCCACTTTTCCAATAAAGCATGTCAATAGCTGCTGCCGCTGCTTTGATGCACTAGAAGCTCCTTCTACTTCAGCTCACTAAACAGTACACAAAACACAGGTCTGTCAAGGGGCCTGCATGATGTCTTCTGGTCCAGTCTCCTGCCTTCGGGCAGGAATACATTGAAACAGAAGCTTTGCTTTGATCCAAGATAAACTACCATCTGTTGAAAAGTCCACGGGCTCTTTTAATAGAATGGACTACTTCTTAAAAGAAGACAATGATGAGGCATAAAACCAGAGCGAAATACCACAAGTTCCTTATAAGAGCATGGATTTGTCTACAAATGTTCTAAAACACACACAACTGAGCACACTTGTGCACACACACACACACAAAAGAGAAAAAGAGAGAAGAGAGAGAGAGAGAGAGAGAGAGAGAGAGAGAGAGAGAGAGAGAGAAGGGGGAAGAGAGAGGAAGGGAAGGAAGGAGAGGGAGATTAAAATGAAATAAAAAAACCCTTAGCATGGAATGCATGCCCAGGATACTTTAAGGAGTTGAAGAATGTACTTGAATTAAGATTTATATTATAAAGAGAGAAATCAGGCCGGGCCATGGTGGTGCACGCCTTTAATCCCAGCACTCAGGAGGCAGAGGCAGGTGGATCTTTGTGAGTTCGAGGCCAGCCTGGTCTACAAGAGCTAGTTCCAGGGCAGGTTCTAAAGCTACAGAGAAACCCTGTCTCGAAAAATCAAAAAAAAAAAAAAAGAGAGAGAATTTGATATGATTATTATACACAATCATATCAAATCATGCAGTAATAAAATATATATTTTATAATTTTAAAATTTTCCATTTTTTGAACATTTTCTGGACAAGATCATTAAACAATTACATGAACCTGTTTTTTTCCTATCTGATGATTGGTATTTTTGTTTATCATAATTATTGAACAAATCTATCACTTAGTGGTAACTGTTGATCAGTCCTAAGAGGGAAAGGGACACACAAAGCAGCAGGACACTGGTCTAGACTTTCAAGAAGCTCTCAATACAATGTTCACATACAAACTTAAAAACTCTTGTGCCTGATTCCTATTTCTCTTTAGTTTGAGATGGAGCATTCATACGGATCTCCTTTGCTCAGGGCCTGGCAATTTCTCAGGGGTAGACTCTATTTGTCTGACTTGTTAAGGCAAATCTGGGAGTAAAATGGGGATATCAAACTTTATTAAGCTGTTTGCAGCAACACTTTTAAAAAGCAAAACAGTGGGCAACGCCGTAAAGATATAACATACTTTATTGCATGTTTTGAAAACTAAAATCTTTGGAGGAGGTAATAACTTGAGAGTATTAAAGACAATCTCATTGTAAAACTAGAGCACATGGCCTTGTAATTTTTGCTACAAATGAATGATACAGAACAACTACTCACAAACAGGTGTCTCCGGCTTGCTGCTGGCAGGCGGTGTAACAATCACGGCATCTTCATTCGTTTGTGCTGCAGTGGGGCCTGGGTATCCATACTTTTAAAACACAGCCAAAATATATTTAAAAGCTCCCAGGAATATTCTGATCTTTATGCCAACAAGGCAATTGCTTGATTTGATTGATATGCTTTTATTTCAATGGATTGTTAAAAATATGTTATAACTGGTGAATTTTTAAAAATTAAAAAAAAAACCATGCAGGAACTGATCTACAATTCTGTATCATGCAAAAATTTCTAGCTTTTGTTATTTTCTTATGTTTAGTTTTCCCTTCCTGTGTTTTGCTTACATCTGTGTCTTTCACTTTTCCCACTGTTGTAACAAAGTAGACAAAAACCAAGCATTGCCACAGTGGCTGGAACTCTAAGATGCCAAGCAAAGCAAATTTATTACTATCAGTTGCCAGAGATACAACTACATTATTTGCATACTGTATGTCTCTTATTTTGAGGATGTATCAGACATAACACAAAGCAATTTAAAATTTAACAATATGGATTTACAGGAGTGGGACTGTTAAGCAAACTTAACTGTTAAGTCAAGAAACTGTTAAGTCAAGAAAACTTTGCAAGTTGCCCTCACTTTTTTGTACAAACTGCTCCAGGGTCATATTATAAGCCTTTCCTGAAGGCCCTACATAGAAAAGCCCTCTTCCCGCTGGTCCCTTGCTATGTTCCACTGCTCTCCCCAACGCCTGTCATCATCTGCATGTTTTTCATGAACACTCTCACTACAAGGATGTTGTTCCCACCTGCAGCCCAAGACCACAACAGTGTCTTGCATGCAGAGGGCACTCAATAAGAACCTGTGGACTGAAATAAATAACTAACTATGATAAGTACTACTATGACAAGATGGTTAGAGGACAGTAAGCTCAGGAACATTTTATACAATTCCGAGGAAAGGACACAGTTACTCACTAGCCTAGGCATCTCAGTTCAGTCAAGTATAAAATCAAAATTAGCTATACTAATTTACTGCGGTAGACTCTCATATGCTGCCTGGTTTACTCCTTTCATGTGTACAATACAATGACCCCCCACTCCAGCAATGTTGGAGCTAAAGCCCTGGGTCTTGGTCATGCTAAGCAAGCACACTACTGTTAAGTCATACCTCCAGCCCAAGCTAATAATCTTCAGTAATCATTATCACAGTCCAGTTTCAGAGCATTTTCATCATCACCAGGATATTTTTTTTTAAAAAATATTCTTTGTTCCTACCCTAGCTAATCAGTCATGAGATTTATAGTCATGTGTTTTTTATTCTGGGTATTCACGGAAGTCAGACAGCATCTAGTCTTTTCTATTTGGCTTCCCTCTCCATGTTAGCATGTAGTCTGATTTGGGCTTGCACAGCTGTGCATGCTGCCTTAACTGTTATGTGTCTGTATGAGTAGCTGCCTTGCCAAGCCCAGAGATCTAAGGTAAGTAGAAAAACAATTCTCTAACGTAGGTGACATGTTCCTGTTTCTATCAAATACTAGCTTGAAGAAGCTGGAACTATTGGATAATATCATCTTTCAAATGAACAACCTGATAAGTGATTTAGTGTGTGGTATTACTTCTCTTCAGATAGTGAAACAGATACACAATAATGATTCACAGAAATTTAAAAATGATCTGGTCAAAAAGCCCATGGCTTAGGAGGAGGCAGGGCTTAGGAAGGTAACCTACTACTGTTTTGCTAAAGGAACACACTGGCAAGTTCCAACTTGTAGATTAGCACTGCTCTCAACCCTGACCACAGACAGACGTTACTTTTTGCAAAGACTCATAATTGGTCAAAATGCTGAGCATAAGTGATTACTGAGTGCTCAGCCATAAATGGGACATCAAGATCACACCCCGCCTTCAAGGCAGGGTGAACATTGGGGAAGCGGGGAGAGAAGAACAGAGAAGAGTGCTGTGGAATACGGCCTTCTGGACACTAGTGGTGGTGGCACTCATGAAGGCACCGCAGCTAGGGACGAGACCTACACAAAATAAATCAACAGTCCAGTAAATACCAGAAACTGGACTCAGTGAACTACAGAATAAAACAACGACAACAATAACTCCTCAAAAAAACAAAACAAAAGGAGAAGGCATGGGGGGAAGTTAGGGTGTATAGAGAGAGAATGTGGAGGGGAGATGGAGTGGACATGAGCAATTTACATTATATACATGTATGAAATTGTCTAAGAGCAAATGAAACACATTCCAGACCTATTTGTTTTTGGTTAAATTTTAGATATTTTACAATTAGGGAAACAAGTAGAATCTAAGTATTTTAGTAAACTATGGAAGAAAATGACTGCTTATAATGCTAAATTGTGTTTGGAGAGATAGGTATATAAGAACTATGACAATTATTCCATTGATTTATTTTCCTTTTAAATTATTATTTAGCACTCCTAGAAGAAAAAATCTGGTTTTTATAATATATCCTGATAGTGGCTTCCCCCTCCTCCTTCCAGCTCCTCCGTCTTCCACTCCCATCAAGATTCACTCTTTTTCTGTCTCATTATAACACAAACAAGCTTCTAAGGGATAATAATAAAATAAAATAAAAAATAATAAGATGAAACAAAAACTAACATATTAGACTTGGACAAAACAAACAGTAAAATAGCCCAAGAGAAGGAAGAAGAAACAGACACCCATTCATTCACACACCTAGGAATCCCATAAAAAATAAACTGGAAGCCATAATATATATGCAGAGGGCAAGTGCACTCATATACACATACCCATACAAAGACAATTATCATACATACAATTAAAAGTAAAAATTAATTTTTTAAAACTAAAAAATAAAATGAAAATTTTAAATTACCTAATAATATGAACTTCTGGGTATTTTTCTTCTTATTTTGAGAAAAGCTTACTAAAACGAATTTTATTGAGAAAACACTTATCTCCTTTAAGCCTTGGGGTTATATTTGCAGTGTTAGACCAAATTTTAATTAACTTTATAGAAAGCTAGATTTTATATTATTTTATTTTTAATGTAAAGAAATAATATAACATACATTTTTCAATTTTTATACTAAAATGTTTGGGATATTGTAAAAGTACGTTTAAGTATAATTTTGTAGAGAATTAAATACACTAGAACTAATACTATAATTCCTGCTACCTGAGAAAATAAAAATCTCTATTTAGTAATGGGAATTTTAAACAAACTTTCTTTTTAAGGTAAGTGGAACAGACATCAAGACCTGAGCTTCTCTGAGCTAACATCAAGGCCAATAAAGTCATTCTGTAGGACTAACTTAATAATTTGTCCTCACAGGTTAGGATTTTGGTTAAAGTTTGCTCCCATGCTAGTATTTAACTGCTGCTGCAAAAACACAGAAAACATAGGTAAATAAATAAATTTTATCCTGACATTGGAATGAAATATAAGAGTTCTATGGTTTCAGTAAAGTCAATCAGACTTAAAGGCACATAACACAACTGAAAGGCATCCTACTGTCCTCTTGGAAGATAAATTTCCACGCAGTCATCTCCAAATAATTCAGTTCACAAGGACAGATTGTCACATCTCTCTATTGTTACTTCATGCTCACTATCACTACTTCCTAAAATTGGTACAATGTCCAAGACAGCCAGAGAACCATAGTCATTTCCAGTTCCTCAATGCACTCTATGGCAATCATGCAAAAATGTGCTAGAATCTAGAAAAGAAAAAAGCAATAACTGATCTTATAACAGTTTCATACTACACTAACTGTATATTTAGATGGCAGATATGAAGATCAAACTCTCCTGAACGGGTGGGAAACTGGGTTTAAAGGGGATCCCCTACGGTCATATGAGACGAGAAACTGGGTTTAAAGGGGATCCCTACGGTCATATGAGACGAGAAGACACTAACCTCTACTTACATTTTCTAAACTTTCTTAAAGCAGTACCTCACATTTAGTGAACACTAGGTAAACACACACACACTTACATTTTAGAAATTATTTAGTGTGTATGTTATGTATGTGTGGTCACGAGCATATCACAGTGAGCACGTGGAGGTCAGAGGACAGTTCTGGGGAGCTGCTCTTTCTGTTCTCCTACCTTTACATTAATTACAGAAGCCAAAGCCAGGCTGACAGGCTTGGGAAGCAAGTGCCTTTGCCCACTGAGTCATCTCGCCCATCTATGAGGTATATTTTTAAATGATAAAAATTACTAAAAGGTCAATGAAAAAATGTATGACATAATAAATACAGCAATATACTCTTGCGCAGCAACTCTAAGTAACAATAATAGCTTATAGTCCTATGTAATTATGAAATACTTTCTAATCATGACATGTCATTTTATAACAATCTGTGCAAATTTTATTATCTTCCCTACTACAGAGTCACAGTGAGGTTACGTTTTATTCAAACATAGAGCCAAAATGGCAAAGCGGATTCTAAATATCATTCTCTTCTCTTTGCTGGAAGACACTAGGGCTGTTCCCACAAGGGTGCGCTTGACTCCCAAGGCTGCACCGACTTTCCTGAAATACACTGATGAGAATTCAAGAGGAATGTCTGCTTCCTAATGTTTAATTTATACGGAAAATGGCTAATTTGAATACAAAGGCTGTAGCTTTGAATTAGTATTGAAATTTGAGTTTGTAGAGAAGAGAAATATTAAATTGTTAAGGAAATACATGATGGTGATCACTGGAGGCCTATCAAAGGTCACACAGATATCAGTATAACTGTATTTCATGAATACACACAACTGGTTGAAAAGAGCTATAATATGATCAAAATTGGCTTCCAACTCCATAAAGAGCACAGTTAAATGCGTGATACAAATGTGCCAAGAAGAATCTGTAGTACTAAGCAGTTCTGAAGATGTTGTAAACATGGTCAAAATTTGTGATATACTGAAAATAAGTTAATTATATTTATGAAAGCCAACACTGTGCAATGACTACACCCTCAAAAGCACTATAGCACTATTAAAAAGAAAATAAGACTTTTCTCTCTTTGTTGAAAAATAATTAATTAGAACACACTGACTATAGTTAATGTTCTATCACATAACACAGACAAAATGACATGTAAGAGAAACAAGATTTCACAATCACATTGTTGCAGTCACGGCATCAAAGAGACTAAAAATGTCACTCACGGCTGAGGGAAATAAATACATGGTTTGAGGAAGGACCAAGTGGTCTGGAATGATTTTCGACTAATTAATTACTAACAAATACATATCATACAGGCTAAGTAGGTTTTCTTAAGAATATAACACTCTAGCGTTACAGCTAATATACTAAAAAGACAGCTACTGATATTTCAAATATACTGCATTATAAAACACACAGGAATGTCACATCTGATACACAGCAAACATACCTTTCCTAAGGAGATATTTTAAATCCTGTAGTGGAACTTCCTAATAAGGTAAGTCAAAGTAGGAAGTTCTCCTGAGGGCTTAACTGTAAGCTATTACAGCACATCACAACAGGCAGCCAGCTCAGAACTGAGGCCACTAAGAGCAAGCTTTCTAGTTGTTTAGCCTTGTGTTAACATGCCAACTGGCCAAACATTGACTCCTAAAGGATAGCCAGGTACCCTTTAGGTTACCTGCTTAGTTAGTCATTATTTATGTATTTAGACAGGATCTCCTATGTCTCAGACAGTCTCAAACTCACTATGTAGCCAAGTGTGGCCTTGTTTTACATCCTTCTCTTTTATCTCAACAAGTGCCTCAAAGACAGGCATGCGTGACCATGTTCAGCTTCTGGGCTTTCTTTTCTAGTTACCCCAATCTTCTTTTAAAGTATGGAAGAACTCAAGCTTTTCTCTGGATTTAGGTGCTGAATCACAGTACAGGGGAAGAGGGGAGACAGTTCTTCTGAATATGGAGACTCAGAACCATAAAGTGCTGGGATGGGCAAAAATCTCTAAGCAGGGAGTCTGAGAAATGAGATGCTAAATATGGCTCTAATATAGGTCCTGAAATACTAGAGGTAGGTGGGACACTGGCTAGTCTAATGAGAGAAAAGCATATAGAGATGATAGGGAAAGGACACTGTTACCCTGCTAAAACACATGCTTGTGGCTGGAGTACTTCATCTGGGAATTCCAGAGCCCTAAATGACAGACAATACACAATATGGGAACAGCTCTAAGTAAGGACAAGAACACTGTACCACACAGATGCTTAGGAGGTGGAATGCAAGATTCAGAGAGGAAGACAAAGCACAGAGGAAGGAAGAATGACGTCATATTCTCTGTGTGTGTGATGGGTGGTATGTGTAGAGAATGTGTGTCCATGTACATGGATGCCAAAGCCAGAGAGGGATGTCGGGGAACTTCCTCTATCTTACCATCTTACCAATAAGACAAGGTCTCTCTGAACCTGAAGCTTGCCTTTTAGTCTAGGCTGGCCAACAGGAGCCCCTGGGATCCATTTGTCTCTGTCCCCCAAAGCTGGAGTCTCAGGAGGCACAGCCCCTCTCAGCTTTCACATGGCTGTGGAGATTTGGACTCCTATCCTCTTGCATTTACAGAAAGGGACCTTCTCCCGTCAGCCGTTCCTCATACCCTTAACTATGTTACTTTTTAAATCTAAGTGTAAGGCTTGTGACTCATGATTGCTTAAGGAGAATCTTCACCACTTGTAGACAGTGATTAAGACTGTGTCTTGTGGCCAGTACTCCACACATTAAAGGAATAATAATAGCATAAAACTCAGAGTTTCTGAGGATTCACTGGAGTTAAAATACGTAAAATACTTAGAACATTGCTAGAACCACCTCTCTCTTTAGTTTCGATTATTCATAATCTCAAATTTTGATTAGAGGATTATTAGAGAGGAAGGGAGGAAAGAGGAAATTAAGATTAATTTACTTTATTTCTTATCAGTCAACTGTGACAAAAGACTTGAGTTCTAACTTAAATAAACAAGACTTGCAGCTTGCCTTCAGTCTCTGTTAGGACCGGTTCATTATGTCTACACTTTCACTATCCACCACTTCCATGAATAATGTAGCATAAGTTGCCTGAGTTTTTTGGAAACAAAAATATTCAAAGTAAAAAAAAAAAAAAGAGCCAAACAAATATAGCATTTTATAATGAACATAAGGGAAAAAGAATTCAAAAGCCACTATCCTTATACCAAATAAATTCATTAAAGATAAAGTGCAAATGAAAGACCATTATGTTTCTAAATAATTAAAACATAATTAGCACCCTTAAATGAATATTAAATTAAGTATAATAATAATATTTGGAAAACCCAAGCCATTGTATCAACACATACTAGAAGTTAAATTATTTTCAATTATCTACTTTAAAAGTATGCTAAGAAAGCTAGGCGTGTTGTCATATGTATAGAATGACATGGTGTGCCATTATAGGATGTGTCACTATATGAACGATGTGGGGAGATTGAGGACAGCCTGAGCTACATTAGGGCCTTCCAGGCTAGTCTCAGCTACATGTCAAGACTATTTTGAAAACTGAGCACATATAGTTAGAACATTTCTGAACATCCACAGGGAAAAGAAGAGTCAAAGTGAGATATTCTTCAAGTCAAAATAAAAAAGAATTGAACTGAAAAATTTATTATTCATTTCCTGACATACAACCTGATTGGAAAAAAGTACTTAACTTTAAAAAGGCAAAATGTAAAACTAAACTCTGAATATCTGTTTCCTTTGACTAAAGGATGTATCTTTAGATAACTTTAGGAGAGTGAAAAGAGTTCTTGAACGGCGTATGAAAGAAGGCCCATTAACATGTGCTAGGGATAACAGCAAGTGGAGAACCAACTGAGCTCTGTGGAAGGACCAGGGCAAGTACTCAAATTGGAGGAGGGTAAGGCACAAAAGTTACCTTGGACAAATTTTGGTATACAACCTGACTTCTATCTCAGACACAATACTCCCGAACATAATATGCTATTGATTTAAGAACACTCAAAGGAAAGGAATGCATAACAGGCAAAGTGAAATTGCAAGGTACAGCTTTTGCTATGCTAATACAATAGCTTTGTTGAGATAACAGAGTGGGTAAGGGAAGCCAGATAGACAATATTTATTTACATTTGAACAATGCTTTCAACCTTGTGCTGCATATCAGCACACTGAGAAACTGAGATATGAATTGTGTAGATGATGTGACAGAGAGAATTACTAGTGGCTTCTAGATTTGAAATAAAGGATTATTATCCTTTCAGATACAGAAGTTCATACCAGTGTATCTCAAGTTTTAATTTGCAGCTAGACTAATTATGTGAAATAAAATAAATGTAGCTTACACATTAATCATCTTCAGGGAAAGGTTAATTTAATAGAATTCAATATAATCCACAAGAAAAAAAAATTAGGAACAAACAATAACAAAGAATCTAAAAGTGACTGATTCACCTATATAAAACAAGTAAGGGAAACTCATAAATATAAGACGTGCCTTTCATATTTTAGAATCAGTGTCATATAGGTTAATTAGTTGAATTTTTCTTCATACTATATTATTTTCCAGTTTTTTATGCACAGAAAATTCAGCGAACTTAAGTACAGACAGAGCCACATAGCAGATACTGATAGCATTTCCTGTATTTAACTTTGGGTTGCATGACCGTAATTCACTAGAGCAACCGTGTAACAGGTAAGGTCTTGTCTTGGAGAAAGGACACAGTAGAGCTGGAAAGTACTTTTAATGTGATTATTCAAAACCCAATATAAGCTCAAAATAAACCATTTAAGTCTTGACTTAAAAGAACAAAAGGCAATTGTCCATCACATAATCATTTGTTAATACAATAATTCAAGATTTGAATTATGTCTGAGGCATTGTGATACTAGGTCATCTGCAGTCCTGTAGTGTATGCTTTACTTAGCGTAACCGAGTTGGGAAAAAGCAGTTAACACAGGTATTGTTATGAGGCTAGGAGTTTTCAACAATTCTCAGGCACAGAAGTAGAAAAGGTACTCTGCATCACATACTATAAATACAGTTAACCTAGTTAATCTAAGTTCAAGAATATTGTAAATAGAATTACAATATAGTACTCTAATACCTTTAGGTATTAAACTATCCTTAAGTATCTTTTTGAAAGACATTTAGAACCAATTAATGATAAACATATTGTTAGAAATATCACCATATTGGTTATTATTTGGAAATGCAGGATTTGAAAGCATTAAAAACTGTCTTTTATGGGGCTAGGAAACATTATTTTTTTATATTACACTCAAAAATAATGTTAAAAACTACAACTACTAGCATTTCTTATTTTTTAAAAGTTGATTAAGACTC
>JAQHUG010000039.1:6423252-6445752 GCA_028555095.1 Dicrostonyx torquatus | reverse complement strand
ACTCTGTCCATTTTCAACAGTCACACTCAGATCATCTTTGTTCCTACTGTATTCTGCACTTCTAATCGCCCCCCTCCTTCCAATGTGCCCTGCACATGACCACAAGGCAAGGAGTACATTTACTGCTTTACATACCCAGAAGCACTGCCCTAAAGAACACAGAAACTCAATAAATGCTGAACAAATGGATATACTTTTAGAAAACCTCCAAATAATCAGGGTACCATATACTAAAAGTACCTCTGAGGAACCACGTTAAAGCATGTGCATATATAGATTACTATAAAAATACCGTAAGTAAATACTGCTAGAAACATTGAACCCAAGTCCTCACAGCATGCCATTTAAAGCCCTTCAGGGTCTGCTATCAAGGTAACTCTTAAGTCTCAAAGTTCACCATTCCTCCTCCTTACCAGGGATCGGCAATCTGGCCTTCTTGAGCCTTTTGTTACACTACATCTTTGTTCTTGTTGGGGTGCACACTTTGTTTTCTTGCTGAGAAAATTGTAGCTGGAAGTTTTAGCTAAATACCACCCTCTTCTGTGAAACCGTCCCTGATCAACAACCTTCAACTCTGTCTGGCTAGGAACTTCTTGTCATGTCAGCCCACTGCCAAAGTCATGAAGATGTAAAAGCAAGGACGGAAGGGGGGAGGTGAAAAGATATCGTAATTGCCAGTTTCTTTCCCCAACTACTGGTTGAACTGCAGGCCCGAAAGAATGAATCTGCGTTACTGATTTCTGCGAAGGGCAGTATTTCCTTTATGACTTGTATCCCAGAGTGACACAAACGTGATGCTTGGCAGCAGTCTCACTGCCACATTGTCACAGTATATGGCCCAAGCCCCTTAACATAGTAAGTGTTCAGCGAATGGTTCTAACACAAAGGAACAAAAAGTACTTTGAAATAAAATATAGATATTATGCTGTTCCTCCAGAAATAAAGTGTTTTAGAACAGAACTCATTGGAGGCTGTTTTACTAGTGTGACAGGGAGCAGAGGAGCAGAAGAGGTAACAGGGTAGGGGGGACACGACAGGGCATTATTTATTAATAATATGTCTTGTCTACAGCAGGTATCAGACTTTATTCTTATCCTTACTAATTTTATAAAATTTCATTAGCACTATGACTTTTTAGATCATTAAAATAGTTTGCATAGGTCGGATTTTAAATGACTTGAAGAGGTATTTTATATACCTTGTGGGAAAAAATAAATAATGTCAAGAATCAGAAAAGATTGATGGTGTACCAACTAATAACATACTTCCATAAAGAGCCACAATGATATTTCTAGAGAAAAATTTCCCAAAAGTCTATCAATCTTCATCTAGATGTTCTTTTGCATATGTAGTTAAATGTTTGATATTGTACCACCACGAATTTACCAGAAATGTTAAGTTCTTAAAACAAAACAAAAAGAAAGAGATGGGAAGAGATACAAAGAAAAATGATGAGGATATCACAGTTGATCATATTCAGAACACTATGAAGAAGTTTTAGGGAGGTTTTAGTCAGTGGATACCAATCACACTAGTCAGGCCTGGGGCAAATGTCAAGATGGAAATTATGACCGGAACAGCTGAGCAATGGTACCTCCCCTGTATGTGTATAAGGATACAGGCAGTATTTGCCCACAGGCAATAACAGTGAGTGCAGAGGTGCTGGGGCCTGTGAGGCAAGCGCTGGCTATTACTGACCCTTAAAAGGAATGATAAGCTACTGGTTTGTCCTTATCAACAACACATCTTGCCACTGACAGGAAAAAAATGAAGACAGGTTATAATGAGGTGAAATGTCAGGATTATGGGGGCTGTGAAACAGAATGATGAACAGCCAACTTAGAATCACCACATATTTGAGAAAAATCAGTCCCATGAAACAGAGAAAACAAGAGCAATATAAACAACAATATTCTACAATAATAAAGTCTTGCAATCCGAGTTAATAAAAAAAATGTTTTGGAATCAGAGTAAATAGATAGCATCCTTAAAGTCTGAGATAATACCAACTGTATCTTAGGAATTACATTTTGATCATGAAAACAAAACTCATTGTGAACTCAAGAGTGGAATGAACAGAGTTGAAGACTAAATGAGCATATTAGATTTTATCTATGAAAATTTCACTGAATGTAGTGGGAAGAACAGAATTTAGACATCCAAGAGGCAGAATTATCACCACGATTGAAGTCCATGTTTACTGAATGCTCACTATGTGCCTGTGCCCAGGTATTTGCGCGTGTTTCACTTAATTATCAAAACATCTCTGGATGTTTATCGTACCGCCATCCGCATTTTACAGGTGAGAAGCTGAAGCTCGACATCATTAAATGTGCTTTTCAAGGCATGGAGTCAGAGGCACAGAAGAAACACCTCCGTGCTTACTAAGAGGAGTTCTTTCTTTTCTTTCTTTCTTTTTTTTTTTTTTTGGTTTTTTCGAAACAGGGTTTCTCTGTAGCTTTGGAGCTTATCCCGGAACTAGCTCTTGTAGACCAGGCTGGTCTTGAACTCACAGAGATCCACCTGCCTCTGCCTCCCGAGTGCTGGGATTAAAGGCGTGCGCCACCACCGCCCGGCGAGGAGTTCTTTCTAAAAAACAAAGAGAATATGGGGAATAAAAGACTACGGATTTCTCCAGAAATCCTGAAAGGCACAAACAATGATCAGCTTGTGAAAGAAGGAAAATAAAGGCTAGATTTATTTTAAAAAGTTGTTATGAAATTATGAAATATATAATATTAAAAAATACCAAGGAGCATCCAAGAATGCCTGGGAGAAGAGGATTATCTACAAAGAAGGAAAAACCTAGGTTGGTGTCTAGTTGAACTCTTCAAATTACTCCAGACAGAAACCATGGAGGTCATATTCTCTGAGGATACTGAAATAAGAGTATGGAATCACAAGGCAGAAACCAGCACTGCAACCCTGACCGAGCTCCTCAGTTATCCACTCGGAGTTACGCTTTAACCCTTCTAAGTGAACTTTTATGCAAAGAGACAAATGGCTGCTTGTTAGAAACCATGTCCATTCAAATAAAATGGGTGAGGGTATTACAGAAGCAGAAATTATAAAGTAAATTACCACATTTTCCACAATAAATAATGACATTTTGAAATTTGCAGGCAAATGGATAGAGCTAGAAAACATCACATTGAGTGAGGTAACCCAGACCCAGAAAGACAATTATCATGTGTACTCACTTATAAGTGGTTTTTAAACATAAAGCAAAGAAAACCAGCCTACAAAACACAATCCCAGAGAACCAAGACATCAATAAGGACACTAAGAGAGACTTACATAAATCTAATCTTCATGGGAAGTGGAAAAAGACAAGATCTACTGAGTAAATTGGGAGCATGGGAACCATAGGAGAGAGTTGGAGGGGAGAGGAAGGAAAGGGAGCAGAGAAAAATGTATAGGTCAATAAAATCAATAAAAAAAAAAAAAGAAGTTATCTCCTAAAACCATTACTATCCACCCATTGGCACCCTTACTCATGTTCATAGCACTTAGGACACTGCCAGGAGCTGAAACAATCAGAAAAGAAAAGGAACCCCCCCTTGACCTTCTGAAAATAACACAGTACCAGTCACTCATCATGGCAAGCCTCATGGCATCTTTGAATTGTATGGGCATTCCCACGCAGCAGCTGTTGGCCAAATGAGAATGCATGAGTCCCTGAGCATCACTAAGACACATCCTCCCAGCCTGAGCTCCCACCAATTGGTCAGGCACTTGACATGACAATCTCAGCTAGGAGTTGCCTGCCTCAGTCTTGGTATACCATCTTGGACTACAAGACCGCCTGCCTTCCACATGTGCCATGAATTTACCAACATGTGGAATCCTTGTGCTGTTTGACTTTGGAAATTTGAAAATGTCTGTACAATAAATAGTTATGGGGGGAGGACTTATAAAGTAAACAGAAAGATACTCTAAAATATATAATCAACAAAGCCAAAAGAAATAATTAAAAGAATCAAGAAAATAAGTTTTTGGAAAGTCTGATCAAAGGAAAAAAAAAACAGAAAAAGAGTTAAGTGACAGCTGGGTAGTGGTGGCGCACACCTTTAATCCCAGCACTCAGGAGGCAGAAGCAGGCAGATCTCTGGGTTTGAGGCCAGGCTGTTCAGCAAAATGAGTTCCAGGACAGTCAGGACTAAACAGAGAAAACTGTCTTGATAAACCAAAAACAACGACAACAACAAGTTAAGTGACATCACTAGAGATACAGATGTCTATTTAAAAGCCAGCACACAGGACATAAGCACAACACAAAGATACAATATGCAGGTTTATACTGGGGATTCTAGAGAAAACCAATAATTTTGACAAAAAAACAAAAAACAAAACAAAACACAGATTGAGAACCTGAAAAATTTAGAAAAGTAAAGTTTCATTAAAATGGTTCCGAGTTAGATATTTTTTATGCTAAAACTCAAGACTTTTAAGGAACACAAATGGGCAAAATACAGAATAAAAAATGTGAACTCACTGTACTTCAATGGATCATTTTACACCTATGGTTGCTTATCACAGTGAGTCACAAAACAAAACAAGAAGACATGAATGAGAGAAAGGCACTTGGGGTGGGGAGAGGCTCATAAGGGTGGGAGAAATAAGAGGTTGATGGGTGAAAGCAATCAATATATAATATATTCAAGTATGAAGCTATCAAAGAGTAAGTTTAATTAAAAATGTGCTTGGGATTACTAATACCCAATGAAATGCAATTAAAATACTATTATATTTTCTTAATATATTAAAAACAATAAGAAGACCATGGGCTGGAGAGATGGCTCACCAGAAGATCAAGGTTTGGTGCCTAACACCCAAAAAAACAGCTCATAACTGTAACTCCAGACTCATGGAATCTGGTGTCCTCTTTTGGGCTCTGCATGCACTCAGTACATAAGAGGCACACATACAGACATACGGGCAAACATCATACACATAAAGTAACCCTTAAAAATAAAAAAGACTAAAATACAAAATTAATGGCAGAGCAAACACAATCTTTCCTTGGCTGGCACAGGTTGTAAACTGGTGCCACAGGTTTTCGGGGTTCTTTGTCGCATGAGACAAAACTGAAAGCACACACAGCATTGCTACAACAAGCCTAGAGAACACGGTCCAATAGAAATATGGATGCATATTGAATGATGTGGACAAAGGCCATATGCTTCTTTGAAAAGAAAAACAAAAGGAAGTGAACAATTTAAATTTGGAAGGGGATAAATAATTTACAGTGTAATATGAATTTTATGAATATGAACTCCAAATTCACTGAAAATTAGAAAGTATTGATGAAGAAAGACTCTGGAGTAAGTTAAGTTGTAGGAGCCAAATTCATAAAGAAAACAAAGTATATGAATAAACAGGCCAACTCAGAATGAGAACAAGAGCCAGGCATGGAAGAGTAGTACCTCCCCTGCTTAACTAGAATGTGGAGGGCGGGGCATCCTTCTCTCCAGCCCCATGCCGTCTTTCAATTGTTATATCACCTGCATTTAGATATACATATTGAGTCTAAGGTTCTACTCACATAGTAAAAAATAATACACTCTCAAGACACTGAACACATTTTTGATGCACTAATATATTTTGCAAATAACAAATTTTCTAATGAACTATAAATAAAAACACCTAGTAAATTTTTAAATACTTTCCCTTCCTTCTATACTTTTCCTTTTTTCAGTTTATTAATTCACAATGCTTTCTATGTTCCACCATATGACTAAGACCCTAGGGTACTTCATAGGTACCTGTTAGAGAAAAATACTTCAAGGCAGGAAAACACGTTAGGACAATGTGTGAGCACAACACCATAGAAACTCAGAACCATCTATGCCATCCTTTGATATAAGTTTAGATTTTACAGATGTCTTAATTAGGATTTCCATTGCTGCAATAAAGCACCATGGCCAAAAGCAAGTTGCTTACACTTCAACATTACAGTCCAGTATTGAAGGAAGTCAGGAGGGGAACACAAATGGCAGGAACCTGCAGGCAGGAGCTGATGCAGAGGCCACGGTGGGAGTGTGCTGCTTACTGGCTTGCTTCTATGGCTTGGTCAGCCTGTTCTCCTAGAATCCACGACCACTTGCACCCCGGGTGGCAATACCTACAATGGGCTGGGCCCTCTTTTATCAATCACTATTAACAAAATGGCCTACAGCCTGATCTTACAGATGCATTTTCTCAACTGAGGTTCCCTCTTCTCAGATGACTATATGCTGTGTCAAGTTGACATGAAACTAGTCAGCACAGCTTGATTAGTCTTCAAAACACATTTGAGAAAATTTCCCGATATTTAATTCTTTCCTAGTGCATCTACTATGAAAGTCTCATGTTTATTATTCAGTTTAAATGCTGTTGTGTATTTTAAAACATCAATGTAAGAGACAGACATAAGCTAACAGCTGTCATTCCCAAGGAATTCCAAGTCTGAATATTTTCCACACCAGTTATCATTTGCACATTTTATCGAACAAATAGGCCCAAGAAAAATAATTTGTCTAAGGTCAGAGTGACCAAGATACAGATTAGACCTGTAAATTCCAGCTTAATGTTCTTTGCAGATGACTTCCTACCAGTTTACTAGTCTAGAAGCAAATAGCAAACAAAAATAGACAATAATTAATTGCTTTATGCATGCTACTAATTATGGAGAAGCTTTCATCTAAGTATATTTTACTTAAACACACACATACAGAGAGAGAAAGAGAGAGAGAGAGAGAGAGAGAGAGAGAGAGAGAGAGAGAGAGAGAGAGAGAGAGAGAGAGAGAAACCGGGGTAGTTTCCTTCGTGAGAATGATTAGTACAAGCTTATTCATTTCATACACTGACGACGGCATTATAAACCATACCTACAGTTTCTCCTTAAAGGTATTGTGCTAACTCCTGTGAGTATTTGTGTCTGGTGAAAAAAAAAAAATCCTCAGCCTTGAGATGTTCTTCCTCATTTTCCAGAAGGGCACATCTCATCTAAGGCTAAAGGATCAGTCACTACTCTATTCAGTACAGCTGAAGCTCCACGTTGTTGTGCTATCTCTAAAAGTACCTTCGCTGTCGGGGCTATATGTAAGCAAATGCCAAGTGCAGGCACTAGTTTGCCGGCTATCTGCTTATGAAAGAGATAATGGCCAAGGCAGAAATGGGGCATACTCAGCTGTCCGTTTCCTGTCAAGTTTCACATTAAGGGTTAAGGCAGGTGACTGTAGTCACCTCTGTCCTGCAGGGTGTCTGTGCACCGACAGAGGAGCTCAGAAGCATCTGTAGATAGCCTAACCTCACTAGCTATGTCAAACCCATTATGGTTCTCACAGTGTACACAGCTACTGGCGTTGCATGTTTAAAATGCTGGTTGGAATACCAGCTCCCTCCAAGTACAGAAAAGGAAATATTGAATAAATTTGCTAAATAAAAAAAGATATTCAAAACTGTGAATTTTGGTGATATGATAAAAATGAACTATAGAATTATAATTACTTTCTGCTTTTTAAAAGCACCAGTGTGGAAACATAAATGTCTGAGTGCAGCATTAATAACGTTCCCTGATCGGAGATGTTTGTTTGCACAGCAAATTCCCTTCTGTGTACTTCAAAATGCTGTCTAAGAAGAGCCTTTTCTTTTCCTATTTTATCCCATGTCACAGTTTTTTTTGGATTGCTTCTTTCTTCTTAGAGCCTTAAGTAGGTTTGAAAGACCATAAAGATTGGCTGCAATACCTCTTTCCCTCTATCTTCTTTAGGAGAATTTTCTGCCACTCATTAGAAACACAGACATCTACGTACCTGCTCTGTGTGGCCTAGGAAGCCCACAGATGTGCTCAGCTACTGCACCCGAGGGCTGTGCATCTGCAATGCTGCACAGGGCGGGAGTTTCTCTCCCGAGTGTGCATCTGCTGGAATCCACGAGTATTCAAGTTTCAAGTATGGCATAAAAACAAACCAACTACTAGTTAAGATATTCACCTCTATTCATGTTGATAGATGATACTGTCTTATTTTTCCAATGTGTGATCTCCTATAGCTTCCTGGCCATTTATCTATCTTTTTTGACTCTCTTCTACAAAGCTTCTATTTGAGAAAATGAAAAAAAAAAAACCTGCTTAACCATAGTAACTGTCATCTGCTAAAATATAAAAACAAGTTAAGAAATTGATAACAATTTAATAATGACAATATGTATCTACTACTGTGACATGTTGGAAAAGGCAGTTTTAGGTTTTTTTGTTTGTTTGTTTGTTTTTTAGCAGAGGCTGGTACGGAGACTAAGAACAGCTTTATCATCCTGTGTCTCTGCCTTTGGAAATCCATCCCCTTGTCATTTGTCTAGAGTCAGACGGCCACCAGCAGAACCCCACTCCATGAAAAAAATGTTTCAGTATTTTGGAAAACTGGAATTGGAGCTATACAATTACTAGCTTTGAAAAGAATCTTATCCCAGATCCTAAGGAGAGATTTCTAATGCTTCTTCCTTTTAGTAACTCCAGCATCCTATCAACCCATGTTTAAAAAGTAAGTAACTACAGGCAAGCTGTCATTATAAATGGGGAATAAAGCACAGAAACAACTATTAACGACATGTTTAGAAATAAAGAATAAGAAAGAACCTTTTAATACACTTCAAAACGTTGTTATTTTCTGTATATGCATGGCAAGAGTGCATGGCTCTGTCACGGCAGCACCCGTGGCTGTCAGAGGCCAACGCGGAACTGATTCTCTCCTGCCTTTCATGGGTTCTGGGCCAGCACTTGGGCCCTCAGGCTTGTACACCAAGAGCTTTACCTGCTGAGCCATCCTGACAGCCAGTTACAACAGTTATGAGACATATATTTTCTTAAAATTTATTTTTTTCCTATCACCAAAAAGACTGCCTCTTTGAAAAATTACATACTTTATTTATTTTTCATAGCTTCAATATCCAAAAGGAAACAGAAACACAGGCAGGCCTGCTAGCTGCCAGCGAGTCCTAAGGCAGATACAGTGATTTTTGTATAATCCCCAACAAATTTCTGAGCTGGTAATATTTTCCTTAAGGTTTTCTACTAAATCAATGAGTGAATTCGTCATCAAAAGTATGTCTGCTGCCATTTTTATTTTATTACAGTGACTTTTAAAAACTTCACAGAAATGACAAACCTAATTTGTTTTCATTTACTTGTTGGTAAAGTTTAATTATGAAGTCAACTTGATCACAGATAAATGAAATCCAAAAATAGAAACGAAAGGAAGAAATCTGTGGTGAAAGGCTATGCTATTGACTTTTTATAGAAATATTCAATGTTCGGTATTGAAGAGTATGCCACAATTTTTGTTGCCTTAACTTGAGAAATTCATCTTTTAAGTCAGAACAATGCTGAATTTCAGTGCTGTAACACACATATCTATTCCAAAAATGCTAATACTTCTGAGAGATTACAGCTCTCCACTGCCAAGGCCACAGATTTTTCCCAGCAGAGCTCTGGTCTGCTCTAATTTAATCTTACTAAAAGTATGTTTTAATGCACATTTTATACACCATATTTTATACATGACACTTTGATAGAAGAATTGTATCTGGACTGTAACACTTGGAATGACTCTGTTATCATCAAGAACACTACAAAAACAAACGAACAAAGAATACAATCTTGTTAGGTGACAGAAACTAGCACGCTGGAGGTGTGAGCTGGTTTGGGAATGATCCTGTAGGTGTGTGAGAACTAGACACACAATGGGGAATGAGTTGGCTAGATCTCCAGAGTGAACAGTAAAGTGGATCAACGCATAATCTTAACTGGTTTATTCTGAAGAGGCATGTTCCATTCTTTCATATGATAGCTGAATTAAAAACAACAGTGGTCATTTATTATAACAGAAACAGGAAAGAAAGGTTTGTATTTCTGAAAAAAAAAATTAGTCATGACTGAGGCAATTAAATTCAGTCCCAAACAGAATTGAATACAAACAAGTTGTTGATCATGGACAGAATTAACCGAGAACATTTTTATGTTGACAATAAATAAGAAATATATAAGCAAATTTAAAAGCATTTCTATTATAGGCAACTTTTTTGCCAGCAAGAAAATGTACTTCATTAAAAAAAACACTATATATAAAAGCACACAGGCTTTTAGCATCCATTAAGTTGTTTTAATGATAAAAGATATTTAAATCTACATATTTTATAGATAAATATATCAAACAGGAGAAATCCCTAATTGGGAAATGGAAAGATTACTCTTTCAAAGTTTCTCTTTTATTTCAACACTATGTTATGGAGTTCAAATGAGGAAATTACTTTATAAAATCATAACGTAACAACAGAATCAAGAGAACAATAAAATGAAGATCACAGTGGTAACTGTTTTGGGCTGTGGCAGTGAGGATGTCCTCCCAACTAGATGCACAAGCCATCTCAGCACTAACCAGGCTATTTTTACACCCTCTAGTTTCTTAGTTGAAGTTTTAAGTGGGGTTCATTTGTTGACTAAATTTAGGGCAGTAGATATCCAGCTTCAGCTATGAGCATCACATGGTCGTCCTGTCCAGGCACAGAACCCTGGCCCAAGGCAGATAAGATTTTTTTTATTTCAAATTAATCAATTGGAGACAAGAATCTTTGGTTGTTCAAATGATCTAAAATGATATGCCCATATCAGCTTCCCAAGTATATGCAGACACAGAATGATATCTTTGTGGACCATGTCTACAAAATTGAATTTATAAACACAGCATTTAAAATATATTTTACTTTAGTAGGATTTGTGTACATATGAAAACTCAAGAGATACTTAGAAGGATGGCTTAAAATTTGTTAAGAAAAAAAGAAGCCGTGTGGTGGTGGCACATGCCTTTAATCCCAGCACTTGGGAGGCAGAGGCAGGCAGATCTCTGTGAGTTCAAGACCAGCCTGGTCTACAAGAGCTAGTTCCAGGATAGGCTCCAAAGCTACAGAGAAACACTGTCTTGAAAAAACAAAACAAAATAAATAAATAAAATAAAAAGAAAAACAACATTATCTTGTGTTGTTTATTCTGAAGCCCAATTTAATTTATTCTATGAGAGAATTAGTGTATATGGTAATTCTGATGTATATGGATTTGGATTATTAGCTAATACAAGGTTAATTTTGTGTTTCTTTATCATGCTAGGGATACAATCAAGGGGCTTTGAGACTGCTCGATAAAATGTCTAGCATGCAGCTACACTTCTAGCACTAAACAGTTTTTCGAGATAGGGTTTCTCTCTATGTAGCTTTGGAGCCTGTTCTGGAACTTGCTCTGAACTCAGACAGATCCGTCTGCTGCTTGTCTCCCAAATGATGGGATTAAAGGTGTGCTCTAGCACTAATTTTTATCAATGGTTAATTTGTATTTGAAAACAATGTGTATTCTTTAATCTTGAGTTTTAATCCTGTAGTGCTCATAGGAACAAAGTTACTCACTTTTGTTGCCTTATTATACCTCCCATCTGAGTAACAGAAACCACAGTCTGCTAGCATTCTATCAATATCAATATTTATTCCATATGCTTTAAGGAAATATTATCAGATCTACTTTATTTCTGAATTTTGCAATTCTGTTTTTGTTTTTTCAAGACAGGGTTTCTCAGTAGCCATGGAGCCTGTCCTGGAACTAGCTCTTGTAGAGCAGGCTGACCTCAAAATCACAGAGTTCTCTGCCTCCCAAGTGCTGAGATTAAAGGCATGTGCCACTACAGCCTGGCTCATGTAATTCTGTATTTTAAGTTACTCCGCAGCTGCGGTTGACTTTGCTGATCTACTAGGGTTGACTAGTGTAGCACGAGGGGCCTGCTCGTTGGGGTTACTGTCTTGCCCGGTACCCAGCAGCCGGCAAGCCCCAAAGAAAATCACACAGAGAGTCTACATTAGGTTATTAACTGATTGACCCATTATCTCAGGCTTCTTACTAGCTCCCATAACTTATATTAACCCATTGTTCTCATCCATGCCAGGCACATGGCCGGTACCTTTCCTCAGCTGGGACAGGGACACATGCTGCTTCCTTGGAGATCTGCGCAGGAATGCCAGGGAAGCTTCCTGCTTCCCAGACTTTCTCCTCGCCCTGCCTCTACTTCCTGTCTGGTTGGCCCACCTATACTTCCTACCTGGCCAATCAGCATTTATTTAATACATGACTGACAGAAACAGACAAGTCCCCTGCACCAGACTAGGAGGGGGCTAGAGTACTGTTGAAGGAAGTACTGTCTCCCAGTCGGAGTCATGTGATACAGTGGCTGATATTCTGGCTCCAGCATATTTTTCACAAGGACTGACTGAAACTAAACTGATGATCTCTGACTGTTGTAGACTGTTCCAGGGTGCCTAGCCAGTGTTATGCACGAGAATCTTATACACCAGTTGTTGAATATGAGGTTATTTGTTATGCATAATAGAAGATTAACTTGAATTATGAAGAGATTTAAGAATTAGACACAAATCAAATGCAGCCAGTAAGTTCTGAAGGGGGTTAGCACTTTATTGGAATTAACCAAATTAAAATAATCTGCAAATGGAAAGTTTAATATTTATTTCATTTTATGCATGAGTATTTGCTAGCCTACATGTCTGTGCAGCATGTATGTGCCTGGTGCCCACAAAGGTCAGAAGAGGGCGTTGTATCTGCTGGAACTGGAGTTACAGACAAACGTTAGCCACCCTACACGTGGATGCTGGAATTTCTCCCGGATTCTCTGCAAGAGTAAAAAGTGCTCTGAGTCACTTAGCCATCTCTCCAGGCCCTGACGACTAACTCTCTTCCGTTCCCCCTCCCTCTCCCTCTCTTCCTTCCTTGGGATGACAAAATAGAATTCAGAAGCCACATTTTGTGTCAAGTAAGCATGTCTTATTAAGTAAATCTGAAGGGTGTGAGTCATCCCAACTGCAAACTGGGTGGCACTGTCAACTTTTCTCCTTGTAGGACATGATAAGAAAACAAAAACAACAACAAAAGAAGAAAACTACCACATGGAGAATACAGGGACCTTTTTCTTTTTATTCTGTCAGGACGATATGAAATTTCAAAACCCGTTTTAGCAGCTGTGGCCTTCACTGCTCAACAGCAGACACAGGGGACTCAATGAATGTTCCAAGAAGAGGGCATTTCATAAACAAGACTTAGATGAGCATAGAGCTGAGAGAGTCACTGAGACTGGCTTACTGAGTAAAGGGTTTAGTACTGGTTTCCGGGAGGGGTGTTGTTGGAGATCAAATTCAGGGCATCTAGGTGAGCACTTTGCCGCGCCCACTGAACCACAGCTGCACAGTATTTATCTGTTGGCCTGCCTGTGTCGCTTCACTGTCCTAGTCTTAAGACACTTGGTTTATTTAGATCATTCTTCTCAAGGTATGGGCCTGGAACAATTTTACGTTCTCATTGTAGGCCCAGTAAAGAAACCATCCCCTATCCTCCCATGAAAGTATTCTCTAACTATGGTCAGAAAACCTCATTTTCTTCAGAAAACCTATGAGCAATTTCACCTGGTGTGTCCTGCCGACTTCAGCCAGGCTTCTAGCTCGCTCTCCCAGACCATTTACACCTCAAACACCAAAATCATACTTCAGCACATACACCACATGCCTTTCCACAGTTCCGCACCTTTCTGTAGCTTAAGTTTAAGAGACTTTACTAGATAACAAAATATCATATTTTCGTGCTAATTCACGGCAGAGTCTGTTGCTGATATAGCATCTGATTTGAAGCGCATCCTATCACAGTGTAATCACCTAACGTTTTCTCTTACTTGCTTTTTGCACCCTCAGAAAATAGTCCAGTAAAATGAATGACTCTTCATCAATCCTTATAAAACCATTTTCAATTTTCCAATGAAGAAACATTAATGCAAAAATGAACTGTAATAGTTGAAAACATGTATAACTTCAAAATAACAGAACAGTAGTTATTTATACTAGTTTTGGGTAACATATAAGATACTTCCCTAGTAATTTGGTCGAATAATATTTATATCAGATATCTATCATAAGGTTTTCAGACACAGAAACAGATGGACAGACAAAACACATGTGTACATACACACGTGTGCGCACACATACACACAGCGAGACAGAGAAACACACAGAGACAAAAGGTCACTCTTAGAATATGACATTGATCACATTACGTATTAACGAAATGAACATAGTTGGGCTATTATGCGATACTTAGAGGCACTATAATAGAGAGACTCTGCAAGCCGGTTAAGTTCGCTTGGATACTGGCTCTTCCTATAGCTAGCTGTTAGAAGAGTAACCAGTCTCTTCTCTGTCATAATTACCTGAAAATACAGTTACTTCATCTTAACTTTCAGAGCTGCTGAATGAATTAAATAACATAGTTTATGCCACATACTCAGAACAAAACAAAGCTCATAATAAACGTAATGTAAAAGCCACACATCATTTTTACATAAGATCTATATTATCTACATATTTTACAGATGCTAACATTTAGATACAGTAATTACTCATAGAAAAGTACATTTCTCTTCTACTGTTTACAATAAAATTTATACACATTAAAACCCAATAACACGCTTTTTAGTATTGATTTTTCCTTGTAACCAAGTTTTTGTTTATTTTAAGAAGCAATGTATATATAATGCGTTTTTCATGTGGTTTCTTTGATAGTTCTGGGAAATATTATAGACTGCAAAGCAGGCACACTCTAAACTAAAGGAAGGCTTAAAGACAACTATGAAAACATTGTGTGTGTCCCTGTATGTGTATAGTTATGCAGAGCACCAGGCAATATCTCTTTTTAATGGTACACCCCCCCACACTTTTCTTTTAAGTCCCTGTAGCTCCGGGTTTCATATATATATACTCATAATATTCTATAATTTTTGTGGGTCAGATGTCTAGCAGCCCACACATGCTTTTCTCTATCATCGAAGTCAATGCAAATCTTTCAATAGGTCTCAGATTATTTCTCTAATAGCAATTGAACACGTTTTTATTCCCACCCAACTGAGAACTTTTTGCAGTCGGGTATCTTCCTGATTTTAGTATAGTATCAGACATGGTTCATTTGCTCCTTAATGAAAGTTTATTGAACTAAATAGATGGCCGTGGAGAATGATAATATATGGAATATTTAATTCTGTTCATGTTAACTAAGTCCTGAATTCAGAACACTAGGACAAAAAGGATAATCTGAGACTACCTTGGAAAAATCATGTTAAATATATACTTTATTCTGCTTATACATACTCACATTAAAAATATGAAGCTGGTATAGCTGTACTGAACTTTCAGTTACAAGATTATGTCAAACTATAAATCAGCTGGATTTTGAATTTCTACATAACACTGTGCTTTTAGGTAGCACAAATTATTTTTCAAATATACTTGATTCATGATAAAAGACAAGCCTAACAAATAAAAACAATATCTTACTTTTATAATAAAAGCCTCAATAAATTAATTTGAGATATTTAAAATACTTTGTATAAAGTCTTCAGTTTGATTTCATACAATCTCTTTAAAATATATTAAATGCTTTTCCAGAATATATGTCATCATTTTATAAAACTTTAGAATTGCAACTGAAGAACGTAATATTAAAACTTCATTCTTTTATTGTCTTTTGTTTAAGGCAATGCCTTTGGAAATTAAGTGAATAGAAGTATTTATAGTTTTACTAATAATATTTTAATGTTGAAATTTTTTATGTCAAAACTTGATGAATAAATCAATACTAGTGGGCTCAGATCTTTGAAGTTTCTCTTTCTTTGTGGGGGGCAAAATGAGTAGGAGGTAAGAGTCTGCTGCAGGTTAGATTTAGGGGTAAATTAAAACATCTAGGTTTCACTAGATGGCGCAACAAGAATATTTATCTTTCCTTTCCTGATGTCTGTTGGAATGTTAGCAACCTGGATGACAGTGGACCAAGTACCCAGTACCAGTAGCTTTAAGTCTTTACATAAGCTAGAATATTTAATCTACTTACACTGAGACATAATTTATAATGATGAAACATTTTAAAACAAACTATTACAATTGATGCTTTCTATTTTATTCAGATTATGCTAAACACTGAAATTAACTGTCAGATTTTTAGGAAAGATGATATATAATGAATAAAATGAATCTCATTGTATTAAAACACTAACAGCTAACAAGTGGATACTGCTAGAATTATTTCTTACTGCTGTGAAAGCATTATATGCAAATTTTAAAAGGCCTCCTATTTCCAAAGTTGCCATACTAAAATTTTCAGCCACCACAGCAAATAGGTTGAAAGAAACGGTCTAGGAAGTAGAACCACTGGATCCGATTTCCATACAGCAATAAAGCACATCCAAGCTGTACTTTCCTAAAAGTTAACTAAGAGCTTGCTTGTCTTAAGGTCTTTAATATCAGAAAAGTCAATCATTCTAAACTCTCTATGAAAGAGTGGCAATATGTTCTGTCAAGGAAATATTTACTTTTTAGAGAACAAAGTTTAAATGAATGTTAGGTTTTGGTGGGTTCAGAGTGAACATTAAAATCTTAATAGTCTCAGCAAAGATTTGACCTAACATCAAATTTGGAAAAGATAATTCATCTAGCAAGAGCCATGTCTAGAGATATACTGTGTTCTCTTACAAAGATACAAAGTAAGCTAACACTATATTTAATGTCTGACTATATCATTTAGACTGCAGAATATTGTTTATAAATGCTATGCTCTGACTTTACTACACTATGAGAGTCAAAGGCTGCAGATTCAGTGCAGCTATGTTCAAATCTCCCTGTCAGCTCTCCCAATAACAAGACAGGATTCGAGGTGGTATTTGAGGATGGGACTCCTGGGCTGCAAGCAGCCTCCTCACTTTAACTTAGTGTACAACCAACTACGGTCTTTTCGGATGCCAAAACTGAAAAAGGCTGAGAGATGCACGGTTAGCCATTACTTCAAGCTTACCTGTAACTTCTTCTTTGAGAGGCCTGTGAAAAACACAGTAATGAGAAGACAGTTTTATATAGTTACTCATTTCCTGATCTAAATTAATTTCATAGAACAACTGAATATGGATATCTAAAAAATAAGAGGATATTTTAACACAGGAAAAAGTGTAGCTCCTGTATAAATAAGCCATTTATATTTTAAAAGAACCTTATTTAGTCATCACAGGCATGTTATATATGCTATATTATATGCTCTTGAATCATCAATTTTAAAAGTAAATTATAGATTATTTTCTTTATTTATTTTGGACGTTGAGACAAAATCTTGCTATGTGGTCCTGGTTGTCCTGGAGCTTGCTACATAAGCCAGGCTGAACTTGTACCTCGCATGAGTCTCCTGTTTCTGCCTCCTGAGCAAAGGACGACAGGTGAGAGTCACCAAGTGTGGTTCGGAATTTTAATAATATTTCTCTATACTTTTAGTATAAAGGAATACTATAACCTATAACACTCAAGGCTTATAACTTTCCAAAGTGAATAAATTAATTCATGAAACACTATGTATACAATTATTATTTACACTTAATATTTTTGCTGTTAAATTTCAAAATACAGTTTGTAACTATAATGTATATACATTCTTCTTGTGACTTCCTCATATATTATAATATATAATTAACATATTAATTAATTCTAGAAAATAATTTAAATTTTTCGTAAGAGCAAAGATGAAGCCAATGTTATCAAGTCCAGAAAATGATGCCTCGCGTTATGAAATATTTGATATGAATTATTTTGGCTAGCATCTATCTTATGGCTAGAAAATTAAATTTAGAAAAGTATGTGAAAGAAACTGATCATCTATAATTTCACAAAGTCCCCAGTTTGTCTTCAAGTCTATGAAATCCAATCTCAATTCAAAACTAGCTAAATATTAAATAAACTACTCCAGAGTAGGAGACTGCAGTTAGTGTCATCAGTGTTATTAGAAAGATTAGCATTCCGGTCATAGATTTTTAAGGGGGAAAAGCATACAAGAGAGGCACAATGGCTACTGGGAAGCAAAGGTAAAAATGGACAGATAACATTCAGTAACAGCAATCAGGGCGACACTCCCCAAAGGCTCTCTTATGTCCCGGTTACTGCCTACTGTATTAAGACTGCCTTTCTCATCACTTAATGCTTATTTTCATCACTTTGCTTAAAATATTGATAATCAATTAGGGCTACGTCTGTTTTGCCACAGAATTTGTGTCACAGTCTATCAGACTGTCAGGGCCAATTCAATCCTCATTCAAAGTTAATTTTTTCTTCATAAATCTGCCTTTGGAGGAGTCATTAGGCGCAGAACATAGCCGGAGGTGCAATCACCTATTCTCTTTCATTAGTGGCAGGCAGAGAAGGTGAGGGAGATTATTAGAACTTTGGAATGATCACAAAGCAGCGTGCTGCCTGTCAGATCCCCCCAACATTTAATTCATCTAGCCAACTCACCAGCACTCTTTGCCAACAGTTTTAAATGGACATTATTCATGAACATCTGTGACATGCTGAATATTCTGAACTGGAAATGATGAAAAAGCAATGCCCCCTTTGACTTTAAAATTAATTCTATGGTCAAAACAATTAAGAATATAACACACATGTTTTGTGATGCTATTTTTAGTCACCTAAGATACATTTATGAAGTGAAACAATTTATTGAATTAAAAAATACAAAAACTACGAGGAAATGGATAAGGAAAATTTATACAAGTTACTTTTGAAAAAGCCGATCATACATTCAGGATGACCAGGATTTTCCCCAAAGATGTATTTAAAATTCACAATAATATTTAAATATTTATTTAATATGACTATCTTTTTAGGAAAATACCACCAAATGAATTGACTCAAAAGGATTTAATATTGAGTTAAATTACAAAGAAAAATCTCTACTTGAAATTTTCATAACCATCGTGTTTTTCTTGCGACCCCAATGCCTTACTTTATAAGAGGTTTATAATGGGAAAGTTGACAGAAAATTTTAGTATTAATAAGAAAATACTAGAATAACTAAGTTAAAAACAACCTTTCTACATAACTCATTTCCACTAAAAACCTATCTTTCTTCTAAGTTAAAGAGATCTTAGTTCTTCCAAAGGTTTTATTCTTTAAAATGTCCTTTGTATTGTTTAGATTAGAGAAATTACATTAACTATTAATTCTTGATATTGAAAGTGTCTTGCTGGTCATCATTTTTGTGTGCAGCTGTAATTTATTTAAGCATTTATTTAGAATACCAAAATGATGACACTAAAATTTTAAATTACATTACCAAAGCCGAAGTACTTCAGCATTCAAGACAATTATAAGAAATTACCTTCAGAGAAAAACTGAATCAGCATGTTCCCAAACTGTTTTATGCAACGAGGTGTAAAAGTGTTGTGTTCAAAGACACCTGGAAAACACTTAGTTCAACAAAATTAACCAATTTCTTTGCTACAGAAATCATCATGCCAATATCTGGTATGTCTTTCTAGAAAGATACAGTGTGGTGATTCCAAAACTTAGTTGACTCCAAAACCAGTTTTTGATATCTCCAAAGAATTTCCTAACTTTCCCAGATTAAACATTCTTCATCTTGATGTGACATTCTAACCCTATTTATTATTATTTTTTTAAAAAAAAAAACCTCAATAACATACACAAAATAAGTTAGGCACTGTGGTAGATGTAAGAGGACAATGGAGGAAGAGCCAATCTCAGTGTGCTCAGGGGATAGTCCAGAACACAAGCTCTTTGTAGTCTGCCTTCCCAATGTAAGCTTTCTGAGGATATGGAATACATCTTATTTATCACTATATTTCCCTAGTGCCTAGCAACGGATAACCAGAAGCTCGAAAAATACATGTGAAACTTAAGTAGAAATGTTCTTGTTCCTAGATGGCTCAATTGACTTCATTGTGGCCTGAATGAAGGCCAGCTTTCCTTTTTCTCTAAGTGCCATCCACACCATAACACAGCAAAAAGAAAGAAATTCTAAGTAACAACTTGAAGTCAGCTTGTTTAACAGCAGCAGTTATCTTAAACTGTATTGAGGACTCTTCTGCTTGCCTGGGATTCTGGGGAGAACTGTATTGTGATACACTAGAAATGATGGAAAAGATAATCCATTAACAGTAAGTACTGTAGTTATCATTGCTGCTCCCATTACCACAAACGTTACAGCATGTGGCATTAAAAATGCTAGGTATTTAAAGAAAAATGGATCACAAAGGAACTGGACATTTATAGAGTTGGCAGAAGGCCTGAAGGCGTGGCCTCTGGGATAGGCCTAACAGAATGACAATTGGTACTGCTGAATTAGCTTGCTGATATGCAGGATCCCCTGACCACAGGCAGGACTGTAAGAAATCATAAGGCTGCCTTTTGAACTGAAATTTTCAATGATATTTTGCCTACAATTAATAATCACGAAGACATCAGGGCACCTATCCTCAATCTGTCTAACACTAGTGACTAGATGTTGGACTCCACAGCTGTGCTTCCAGCAGCAACAGCTGGACCAGCTGGTAGATAACCTCTACTTTCCACTTTCAAAACTACAAGTCAAAAAATTTCTATGGGAGTGTACCAAATTGGCAAGACCTACTTCATACCCACGATGTTAGAAAGAAAGGATCCTATGATGTGCAGGCTTTTGTTTTCTATCCTTTTCCATACAGGAAGGCAGCAGACTAGAAGGATACAATACATGCTTTGTACCAATTCACAATCTACTTTCACACTGAGCTTTTAATCTGTGTCAATGCTTTGTTGTTTTATAATTAAGGAAACTGAGGCACAGACAGGTTTAACAATTGCTTGTAGTCTCAGAACTATTAGATATGGTGAGAGTGCAAAGCTAGGCCGTCTGGCCCCAAAAACTCCTGTTTCTTTAATTAAGGACAAAGATGAAATTGGTTTATTTTCCACTATTTTTTATGGTCTGTACTATCACTTACAAATTATATATATGGGAGTATTTCCAAGGACCAGTAGGCTAAAGATTGCTGAAGGCTTATTAGGCTTATCTATATGCAATCCTGAAAGTGGAACTCTCTCCGAGAGAAAAGTGGAATAAACAATGTTATTACTCTGGTGGGGAGGGAGGAGACTTGAAATATAATGTTCCAAATGAGAGCTGATGTCAAACGCTTTTCCCTATCTGGATATTTACAAAGAGAAATACAGAAGTATATCTTAAGTACCAAAAATATCTGATATCATAATTTCAAATAATAAAAATAAGTTCAAAATGAAAAAATATGCACTAAGATATTCAGTAAACATTATTTTAATAGAAAAATAATATAAATATTCAGCAGTAGGCAAGTGACTAATGGTATCCTTTCTGGACAAATATTATGTTCCTGAAAAATTATGCTAATTAAAATTATGTAATAAATTAGGAGTAGGATTCTAATAGAAAAGCAGATACAGAAAAATGAAATTATGTGATATAAACATATGAATAAGAAAAATGTAAGAAATCACAATCCTTTGTTGTATACTAAATTTTTACATATAATTTGGTTTCTTCTGGAATATTTGGATAACTCATCTGATTGGATAACTGGTGATTTTGGCACCAGTAACACATGTATTGTAATGTTTGGCTGAGACAAGTCAATCTCATTTTTATGACTTATATTTTTGGGGGTGTGGTTATAGAATTAATCTTGTAGATAAACTTTAATATTTATTAGGTCTCTTTATACACAAACAGACAAAACCACATGTATAAATACTCAATACATTTCTGTTGATTCTGAGAAACTGTATTAAAGTAACACAATAATGTAATGGAGATAGAAACTTTCACAATATAGAATTGTCCCCATTAGCAATACAGTATGTGTTTCTACTAATTCATCCTGTACAGTCCGACAGATACATTCACCTAGGTTGTGACATTTGACCTTAGCCCCTTACCTTTTCATTGGTTGTAGCATCATCACTTACTATTTCAGCAATCTAAGTTCCTGGTAAGACTTTTTTTTTTTTTTTTTAGGAACAGCCTATTTTCCACAAGCAAGAAGCTTGTTAGAGTCTTAAGTACCCTGAGTTTGTCTAGGGCAGAGTCAAACTGCACAGGTAGTGATCTGCCATCACGATAAATGCAGACCAGTGCCAATGAGTGTTCATTTTATGTACAATTTACGTAAATCTAGGGACCAACTCAACCAATCACAATCAGCTGACGCGTCTTTATAGCTTCAATGTGCTGAGTCCATATAAAAGCATAAATCGGATTCAGACTCCTTCCTTTTCAGCTCCCCTCTCTGAAGTTATTCAGAGTTGCCTGACTTCTTTGAAACACATTCAACTGTAAATCTATTCTAGTACAGTTTCTAACTTGATCACTTGACCCAAACCGCTCTTTAGTGACTTCTGTACCAGGAAGTTCATGAGATTATCTTTTTTAAAAGAGATTAAGGGAGTATGTCTACCTACTAAAAATACTGAGACGATTACAGTGCTATTCAAATGAACATTTCATATAAGACAGTGCAGATTTCCTATATTCTTGTGCTCACCTAACTGTACTGGATTTTCAGCTTCTCTAAAATGTCAGTGTGT
>JAQHUG010000039.1:6381985-6423122 GCA_028555095.1 Dicrostonyx torquatus | reverse complement strand
TTTTTTTTTTCTTTTGACACATGAGACTAGAAGACTGCTTTATCTCTTCTAGATGTTCTTCTGTGGTCAGTTATACACACTATGACTAGCTTCTTCCAGAATATGGTATATTGTGTTCTCCATGCCTCTTATTAGAAGTTATTTTTATAGGATTCTGATGTTTTAAAATACTTTGCCTTATTCAAGAAATCTTGTCTGGGAATGAGAGATGACTGTGGATAAAGGAACTGAGGTAAGTCCCCAAAGTCTGTGTGAAAAGCTGAAGTGGTGGTGTGGGGGAAGAGGGGACAGGAGGATCCTGGGACGTGCTGGCCATCCAGTTCAGATAATCAGCTCACTCCAGGTCAGTAAAAGATCCTGCATCAAAACAGGTGAAGAACGAAAGGGAAAGACATATGAAGTTGACCTTTGGCCTCCACATATATGAGTGTACTTGTGTGCGCGTATTCACACACATGTGTGTACACATACACGGGGGGATGCATGAATTTGACCTCTGGCCTCCACATGTATGAGTGTACTTGTGTGCGTGCACTCACACACGTGTGTACACACATGGGGGTGGGGACGTACGAGGTTGACCTCTGGCCTACACATGCACATGTATGTGTGTACACACACATGGGGAAGGGCGTATGACCTCAACATGTATGAATGTACATGTGTATGTGTACTCACATATGTGTGTACACACCTCTGGTCTCCACATGTATAAGTGTACTTGTGCATGTGTACTCACACACGTGTGTACACATATGGAGGTGGCATGTGAGGTTGACCTCTGGCCTCCACATGATTGAGCGTATCTGTGTGTGCACACTCACACACGTATAATGGGGGGTAGGGCGGGTCATCCCTAGAATATGAATATGAATCCATTTTCCTACATGTTCTTCTTGAAGTTTTAAAACTTCAAGTTTTATACTTAGGTCTTCAGATTCCACATAAAAATTAATTCCTTTAACACCATAAATTTTTTAAAAACTGTCTCTTCCTCACTCTAGTTAAGGAACAAGTCCTTATGTGTGTGTCCTGATGGTGGGCTGCTGCGGCAGGTGTATAGAATCTTGGTGTCTCCAAAATTCTTATCCTCTCTGGTGAACCTTAGTAATTTGTTCTTCAATACAATATATTTCGAATAGAATTTTGAAGTCATTTATTGAAAAACAGGACCTTCTCCAGATTTATATTGTACACATCAAATAAAAGCAACTTCTGCAAACTAAATATGAACACAAAATACTCCATCACAAAAACTTCTATTCTCGGTGAGGAGGGCTGAATGCTAAAACCATTTAATAGCCACCACAGAAACTTAAGGAGTGGTGGCACTTCTGTATTTACCTAACATCTTAATTTTTCTATTTTAATAAAAAACTGAAAATAACCTATTAATTCTGCCACTTGCAATTCGTGTTTTTATTTTTATAGCAAGCAAGGAATTTTTAATTCTTAGACACATTTTATTACAGTGTGTCAGAAGACAACTTTCTATTCCTTCCTTTCTCCTCTGAATCAATTTAATATATCTCTTATAGCTTGAGAATATTTTACTATCTAGTCTCTCTTACATATAAAATATTGTAACTTTGCATTTCCCTGTCTTTACCGCACATTCCCAGTTCCCTATCACTAGTATTCCACTTTAAGTAGTAGGGTTACCTTATGAAAACTAGGTTTTTGTAAATTTTTTTATTAACGTATCACTGTTGTCATGACCTTCACTATATTTGAATCTCTTCTTGTTCAGGCAGATGTAACATCAACATAGGGATCATGATCAGGCCACAGCCTAGACTTAAGGCCATGGCATGTGTTCCTTAGCTATCTTGACGGTTTTTGCTCAGCCCTGGCCATTTTATAACATTACCTTCTTAATTCAGAGTCTCACATGTGCTATGCAAGCACTTTACACAAAACTCTATTCCTAACTTTTTAAAAGCAATTTTTAATTTGGGACAGTCTCATGGACATGCCGTGCCTGGCTGGTCTTGAACTTGTGCTTCTCTCAGTGTAGACTCCTGTGAAGCTGAGATCACATGCTTGCTCCTCCAGGCTCAGCATCAGTCTATAAGCAAGAAACTAACCCACACTGGCTTTCTTTGTTTGAAAAGGGCTACAGTGTAAGCTTGTCAAGTTTGCCTGGAGTCTCTTAACTCTAATTCCAAAAGTATCATATCTTCCCAAAATCCCAAGGGAACCCAGACTTAATTTGTTGAGTAGAAAAAAAGCAAAGATGACTTCTGCAGCTTTGTCTGGCATTTGCTCTTTTTATTAACCTAAACACTTCATAATTGCACTTATTTTAATTGTTATTAAATTTTTAATTTACAAATAACCATCTCCTATTTGCTTTTCACACCCGATAGTAAATTCCATATGAGGTTGGCATGTTGAACATATCCTCATATGTAACAGATCACTTGTAAATAAGCAGTCAAGAAACATTAAAAATGAAACAATGACATTTATAAAATATAACTTGTATTATGAATGTCATACACAGCGTAATTGTTTCAGATAGTAGAAAAGCTATTAATCTATAAATTGCAATTTTAAAGAAAGTATAGTATATTTTAAATATTTTTAAGAATTACACTTAGATTTGTACATTATAAGTCACAAGTTCTCAAGATTTTCAAAAAAGATCTTAGAGATCACCTCGTACACATCTCTTCTGAGGTAAGGCAATTTAAAGCACAGACAGATCCAGTGACTTGTGCAAATGACACAGCCCATTCATGGCAGAGACAGTTTAGTAACTGAAACCTTATTCATCTTGACAAGTACTTTTACACAACCAAGCAAACTCACCAGCCCATTTTTATGTTCTAACTACTTACCTGGCCTGATAATTCTTTAAAAAAAATTTCCCAAGACAGGGTTTCTCTGTGTAGCTTTGGAGCCTGTCCTGGAACTCATACTGTAGACCAGGCTGGCCTTGAACTCACAGAGATCCACCTGCCTTTGCCTCCAGAGTGCAGGGATTAAAGGTGTGCACCTTCTTGTCTCACTGGGTAATTAATCACTAAATCTTTGCGGGAGCTTAAGTATTGTGACCAGATTTGTTTCCTATTCTTCAAATAGCCACTACTTACTCCCTTAGATCCGCTTAGATTACCCAACTTGGATCCCTATTACTCAAGGGCATTCTTCATGCCCTTTAAAAATATAAATCACCAACATCACCATAAAAATAACATCTAAAAAAGATTTTATTACAAATAAATTATTGCCCATGACAGGAAAGAAAGTTATTTGCCTGAGTTACTTCCACTAATGTTTGTTGTCTACTTAAGTATACTTTGAAAGCAGGTGCAAGCTATTAAACCTCAAGGGCCTCCCCACTGACCTACATCCCCAGTAAGGTTTCACCTCCTAAAATTTCCTAATCTTTCCAAACAGCACCACCAGCAGGGGATCACAATACTTAAGCTCCCGCAAAGATTCAGTGATAAATTTGTTACCAAGAACAGGAGAGGTCAAAGGACAAGAAAAAAATAACAATTTCAGTATAAAGTAGAGACCTCTCAAACAAGAGTAAAATGATTTTAAATCAGCAGAATGGCAATAGTGTCATGATATCTTTGGGAACAGGAAAAGGATAATGTTCAATGTCATATTACATGTGTAAATTTTTATATAACAGGTCTCATCTTGGATGTCCATCTCAATAGCACTGATAACAACACATGAAGTGTTAAACTCAGAATCCTGAAGTTACACCTCTTTAGTATGAAAAAAAAATGCTACAACAGCACAGATTCAGTTTGAAAAAGTAGGGACTTAGCATTTGTGATGTCCAGGGTTCAAATGCTAGCACCCCCTACCCAAAATATGAAATGACTAAATAAAAGAAGCAATTAATTTGTTTGTTTGCTGGGGTATATGGAGATCAGCGGTAGACTACTTACCCTTGCTAAGATCAGGGAATTGGCCGTGAGACTATATCTCCAACGAATGTCAGATGCTAAACCCATAAAGTCTTACCAACATGACTCCCTAAACACACAACAACAATAAACAAGGCAGAGTGGCTGGAGGAAAGTCCATGAGGTCTCAACCCTACACAATAACGAAGGAATGCTAAGAGTGGTAGAAACAGTCTTCCCCAGGATTTCCTGGGGAAAGGAAAGAAGCACACCAACTTCCCATCCAATACCAAATGATCATCCCTCTGAAACTACACAAACGAGTAACATCATACTGTCTGGGCAAGGATGTATTTAGGAATAAATATGTGCATATGTACACACATATTCGTGTGTGTGTGTGTGTGTGTGCGCGCGCGCACGCATGCAATAACTATTAATGATAAAAGAGGCCAAGGACTTGAAAGAGAGCAAGGAGGGGTATATTAGAGCATTTGGAGGGAGGAAAGATAACAAGAGAAATGATGTAATTATATTAGAATCTCAAAAATAAAAGAAAGAAAAAACAATAAAACACAGGACTTGATTGTGGGCAAATAAGTGAAGGAAGGGGAGAAAATGAGTCGTGTGTGTGTGAAAATGGTAAGCAGTGATGAACTAACCCTGAGGAAAAGCAGTATGAAGCATACATAAAATAAATGCATTGATGTTTAAGATAAAAGATACACCATCTATTCTGAGTACTTAGAATACTTCACTATACAATAAAGGACAAGTCAATATATACCACACAGAAATTCTATGAAATCATAAAATAAATGGCTGATTAAAATTTAATGATGCAAGTATGACTTTGGGACAGTTAATACGAACGTTTGTATTTTAAATCAAGCAGTGCTGTTAAGGAATACATCCATGAACCAACTGCAATAATTGATTTCAATGTAACACAGGATGTTAGTCTTAAAATGATCTTCATTTTATCCAAGAAGGGAATTATCTTTATTATTCATATTGTTTTTCTCAGAATGCTTTTAAGTTTTGAAATTTCATATATTTTCATTATTTCCATATCCCAGCCCCCTGATAAACCCTTTCCCACCTTGATTTTCATTCTCTCTGAAACAAACAAACTAAAATGTAACCAAAATTACACACACACATCACGGAGTCCAATTTGTGCAGGACAAATCCTCCTGAGTGCGGAGCCTGCCCTGAAGTGTGGTTGATATACACAGTATCACTCCATTGAAGAAAACTGGTTTTCCCTCCCAGGGCTGTCAACTGCTGATGGTGGAACTCTGCGCTTTCCTCTGCGCCGGAATCTTGCGTGGCTTGAGCAGCTCTCAAGCACACGGCGCAGTCTCTGAGAATCCATATGCACACACTGCCCAGTGTATCTCAAAAACACTTAGTCCTTGAAGTTATGTGCCACCTCTGCTTCTGACAAGCTTTCTGCCAGCTCTTCTGCATAGATCCCTGGGCCTTAGGGGAGGCTGTGATACAGACATCCCACTGAGAGCTCAGCACTCCAGTCTCCTACTCTCTGCACACTCGCCAGTTGTGGCTTTCTGTTGGCCATCTGTTAGCTCCCATGTATTGCAAGAAGCTTCTCTGTTGAGTATTGAACAATGCAATCATCTATGAGCATAGCAATATATGTCATTAGGAAACATTTTATTATATTTTATCTAGCAGAATAATAGTAGTAGGTTTTCCCCATCAAGTTCCTACTTGATTTTCACCTTGGTTTCCCTTGATGACAGACTAAGCCAGAACAATTCTGTCTCCTCCCCGAAGTTGGTTTTGGTCAGGGTTTCATAAGAGCAACAGAAAGCAAACCAGAACAGAAGTGTATCTTGACACTGTTGAGTGAAGAAAATGATGGTACATGGAGGAGTAATATTCAGACATCATAAATGCTTATTGACTGTAATATAAAACCTTTTTTTCTAAGAATATAGCAATGGCAAGAACAGCTTCAGATCAATAGGAAAAAAGCAGAATGCAAGAGAGAATGGGCTAATAAGTACATTAGAGATGAAATACAGATAGAAAGCCAAAATGAAAAGAGGCACTTGAAGGATAGTATGAAAACCTATACAGTCAAAACTTCCTAAAATATATACATAAATGAGAGAGGTAGAATCCCAACTAGCCTTCTCTTGTTACCAAATGAAGGGATTGGACTACAGCTAATTGAGCAAAGGGGCCCATGGGGAATCCCCAAATAACACAGGCTGTTGCCAAGACTATGGGTTGCTCTCCACAAACTGTCTGCAAGGCCCCACTGCTAAAGACAACACCCACACCACTCACTGAATGTGGAGAAGTTGAGACATAGAGTTTCACCCTTCTGTTGGAGCATCTTTGGTAAGGAACATACTCTGCATGCTCTCAAAAGAGTTATGTAAACACCAGGCCAGCCACAAGCCCTTTATCTAAAATGGTGTACTGCCTGCAAGATATGCTAGGACAATGGTGGTGTGGGAGAAACCAACCTAATAACTGATTTGACATAAGGCCCACTTTCTGAGATGAAACCCATACCCGATACCTCTTGGGTGACCAAGAACCTGAGACTGAATAACAGGGACCTAGACTAAAAAATAATGCTGATCTTAAAAAAATTTAAAAAAAATGTAGTGATAAAATGACACCTCATGATATTCTGCTATACCCACAGAAACAGCGCCTTATTCAGCCACCATCAGAGAAGCTTCCTGTTGTAGGAGATGGAACAAATATAGAGACCCCCCCCCAAGGCAGACATTACACAGAGTGAGAGACCTTGGAACACTCAGTCCTGAATGGGATGTCTCCATCATATCCCTTCCCCTCAGAGCCCAGGGAACCCCATGGAAGAAGAGGCAGAAAGAATGTAAGAGTCAGAGGGGATGGAGGACACCAAGAAAACAAGACCCACTAAACAACATAAACAAAGCTCATATGAATTCACAGAGACTGAAGCTGCATGCATTGCGCCTGCGTGGGTCTGCAGCAGGTTCTCTGCGTATATGTTACAGCTCCCAGTTTAGTGTTTTAATGGGATTCCTGAGTGTGCAAACAAGTGGGTCTCTGACTCTTGTGCCTTCTTTTGGGTTCATTTTCTTTAGTTTTCTTATCCAACTTTGATGTGATACATTTGATACATTTTGTTTTATTATACTTAATTCTTTATATTAAAAAATGAATGAATGAGTGAAAACCTAGCCACTAGAGTAAAGGTTAACGACTGAGCTGTTATTTATACCTTCTGGGAGAGGGAAAATCTGTTTTCTCCAATAGAGTGAGACCGGGTCTATCAACCATGCCAGAACAGGTCTCATGTTCGTGAGTAGTTGACCAACTTGGACTCCACAGTTTTTGGTATGTGCTTTTATTTTTTTAAAGTTTGGTGTTTTTGAAGTGTGGTTTTATTTTGTTTCCTTTGTGTGTGTGTGTGTGTGTGTGTGTGTGTGTGTGTGTGTGTAGTAACATTGACTTTTTGTTTGATTTTTGAAAATGAGCTTAAAGCTTGGTGGATAGGGAAGGGAGAGGATCTGCAAGGACTTAGAGGAGAGAAAGAACATGGTCAAGATAATTTTAAATTTTAAAACCGTTTTGAATAACAAAAGTCATAAAAAATAAAATAAGAGATTCGATGGTTAAAGAACATGAAAATTTTCCCATGGTTTTGGTAATCTGAGAAATGCACATAAAAAGTAAAAGGATTTAAAATAAATTTAAGAAATTCTTACAATATAAAAATTTTGTGAAAAACTAGAGCAATGGGAACTGATGTACTACAGCTAAAAGAATTATATATGGTATTAATATATGGTATAATTCTTTTAGAAAAGCTCGGTAAATTTGAAATTATTCATAATCCATGACACAGCACAGCAACTAATTCTTCCATACTTAAGCCAGAGAAGATCATGTAAAAAATGTATCAGGACACAGACATTTACCAAAATGTTCTGAGAAGTTGTACTTATATTAGCTATCAATTGAAGATAACTTAAAAGTCCACTAACATGAGAAAGACTTAAAAAAATTACAGGATGTTCATTCAATGAACTATACTATATAAAATGAACACAATGGCTACATACAAATAAATGTAACCTAAGAACACCCAGAAAAGAACAAGAGCATTCCAGTTAAAGCAGCAAATCTAAGCTACTGTACTGAGCAAATCATTCTTCATGAACTATAAATAAAACAAGGATAAAATCAATATAAAGGAAAAGAAGTAGCAGTTACAAAGGAGGAGATTGTGGGGACTTCCAAAGAGCTGGCAAAGCAGCATTTCCTGGTTAAGATGCTGCAAACCAAGTTTATGTTTAATCATAATTATTTGCTGATATTGTGTTTTTATATACTTTATGGGAATAATAGTCAATATCCATAATATGAGACAAACCCCCTGAGAACCATAAATTACAGGAATTGAATCATTTTTACAGAGGCGGATGACAGATAAAAACTTGGCAAACACCTTCTGCAGGCAGGAACTAGACGAGGTATGAAGAACAAGGCATACTAAAGGAGGAGAGAACAGACCCAATGAGAGATTAGGAGGGAACGGTTCCATAATCCTAAAAGTCACCAACCTCAAAAACTGTTATGAATGTTATGAAGGCAAGTTCTTAACACTTCCAGAGAAAATGTTATAACCTAGTGTTAAATGTCAAGAAGTCTTCACTGAAACATAAAATTTGATCAGTAATCATAAGAATAACTAAATTAATCACAGTAGAAGGAAAGAGGCAAGGATTTCAGGCAGAAAGCTAAGAACTAAAAGAGAGAACCACATTGGTTAGTGTCTTCCCTTATTTCATTTTTGGCTCTCTGAGGCGGGGGTCTCATTGCCGTAGCCAAAGCTAATCTAGAACTTGCTAAATAGTCCGAACACACCTGGTACTCACTTCCTGCCCACGCCTACTGAGCTCTGTGTTTACAGCATCTCACACTATGTCTAGGTTTGGTGCTTTTATAAAGAGTATTCCATGGTTCAGCTGGAAGAGTAGCCCTGAACAAATCATCAAGTATCTGAAACATTATTTCAAATTCTAAATTCATCCTAGATGCAGATGCAAGCTACTGAAAAATATTTTGGAGGAGATTGACAGGAACATTTTGAGGCTGGAAAAATGGCTCAGTGATTAAACTTCTTGGTGCTTTTCCAGAGAACCTCAGTTCAGTTCCTATTACCCTTGTCAAGTGGTACATGACTGCCTGTAACTCTAGGTAGTCCTATGGTCTCCATGGGAACCCACACACATGCAGCATAGATACAGACAATGACACATACACATAACTAAACATAATTTTTTTAAAGAGCATTTTGGATGCTGTTGATGAATGCATTTTAAGATCAAGGTTAAACAGGTGACATGCAAAGCTATTTCAAGAAATGATAACGAGTTCCTATGTTAGTCAGACTGTGGCTGTGACAAAATATCTAATATGATGACTTAAAAGAAGAAACACTTATTTCTGCTCATGCTTACAGAGATTTCAGTCTCTGTTAAACTGGCTCAACTGCACTGGGCCTGTGTGAGGCAAAGCCTTATGGTAGCAAAGAGTGTGCAGAGAAGGAAGGCTGTCTACTTCATGGCAGTCAAGAGGCAGGCACTAAACAAGAAGCATGTGAAGGAAAGATACCCTTCAAAGGCACAGTAAATTGCTTCCTCCAACCTTACAATAATGCTATTGAATTAAGAGTCCATCAACGGAGTGATTCATTGAAGTCACAGTTCCCATCGTTATACTCACTTCTCAGTAGTTAGAGATATCAACTAAAGACCAGGCCTTCAATCAACACACGAGCTTTTGGGTGACATGTCATACCCAAATTTTACCCAAAAGGTAAAGAAAGAGATAACTGACCTACTGAAAAAACTCAAATGTGTTTTAGAAGGCAAAATCTATACACCATAATGATGAAGTTCATATTGTCAGTAAGAAACTTATCAAAGCAACTGAAAAAAGTCATTAAGAAAGAGAGAAGAGTTAGATGAGAATGCAAATAGAAGGATAAGTTCAGAGAAATTCTTCCTATGTGACACTTAAATAGACTTGACCAGAGAAGTTACTGTGCATGTCTCCAGCTAGAAAGAAGGAATGGGTAGGTGTGGTGGTTTGAATAGAAATGGTCTCATAGACTCATATGTTTTAATGCTTGGCCCATAGGAATTGGCACTATTAGAAGGTGTGGCATTGTTGGGGTAGGCGTGGCCTTGTTGGGGTAAATGTGTCACTGTGGTGGCAGGCTTGGAGGTCTTATATGCTCAAGCTATGCCTAGTATGGTACACAGTCTCCATCTGCTGCTGTGGGTCAAGATGTAGACATTTCAGCTCCTACTCCAGCACGCTGTCTACCGGCATGCCACTATGCTGCTCGCCATAACAGTGTAGACTAAACTTCTGAAACTGTAAGCCAACCCCAATTAAATGTTTTCCTCTGTAAGAGTTGCAGTGGCCATGGAGTCTCATCACAGCAAAAGAAACCCCAACTAAGACAGTTGGAATCTTAAAAATGAGATTTGATATTCAGTGGAAATGGATAAGATGTGAGGGAGGACATTTATGAGCACGCAGAAAATGAGAAGACTGAGAAGGAGCTAATATCAGTGAACTTACTCTACTTAATAGTGACCAGGGGACTGAGGAACAGCTGTATGATAATGCTTATGTTAAGAGGTCTGTTTAGTACTTCTCAAAAATATAACCAATTTAGTTTCAAATGTCATTTAAATTCCTATCTTTAAGTAACAAGCAATTCAAGATGGAATCTCTCTTTCTTTAGCTTCATTCATCATCATGCTTCTCCAACTTTCTTGGTGCTATCATTATTTAGATGAGTTACTTCCCCAACACTTGATCGTTTTTATAACCTATGTACAAGCAAAATCATAAAGAATCTGTCTTTAGAATTTTATACTTTTTAATTGTGTGTGTGTATCTCCACACCAAGGCATATATGTAGAAGCCTTAGAACAACTTGTGGGAGTTATTTCTTTAATTCTTACCACATGTGTTCTGGAGCTTCATAGCAAGCACCTTTATCTTCTTGCTGGCTCCCACTTTTTATATTTTTGAAGCACCATTCCCATATTTGGCCCAGGCTGACCTCAAACTCCCAAGTGCTGGGATTACAGGTGAGCACTGCCATGCCTGATGCAGCTTGTTTTTCTTCTGTCAGTCACAGGACAATTTATTGTTAATCTTCTGCTTCTAATGTTCACTTCCTAAAGCATAACTCATATCATTTTTCTATCTTTGTAGATATACAGTAGCTCTCAAAAGTCCATCATCTTTAATGAGTTTTGATGTGTTAACTACTCTTCTGAGATGAGAACCTCCTATGCCCAAGCTATCCTTCTGGGATAGTGATGTTATTAAACACATAGGCACAATCCTTGCCCTTATGGTACTTACTTTATAGAAAAGCCTGATGGTAATCCACCAACAGGCATACAATATAATACTAGAGAATGCTGAAAGCCATGAAAAAAAGAAGAAAAATTAAATAGATACATAAATGAACAAATGCATAAAAAAAATCACCATCTCACTTCTTCCTTCTGTTCCCCAGTGCAGTTTTATGGATACTTTTATTTATGAGCACATTTTATTTTATTATTTTGCATGTTTTAATGCACATGCTTCTATGAAGTTTGTAAATCCATAAAGCAGGGACTGTGTCTTTGTTATCCTTCAGTCCCTCACTTTGACATGTATCTTGCATGCAGCATTTACTTTCTAGTCGTTATTGTTCTTAAAAGAAGCTATGAAAATTAATTCCTCCTAAAGCTTACTGGATATAAATTAAAATGCAAACAAAATGTCTGACTTATAAATTATCATTTTACAGAAGGTAAATAATCAAACCACAAGTACATTATAACTTATGTTCTTGGCTAGCTAGCATGTCATCTTTATTTGAAGGCTTAATATACTAAGGCTGACTACATTTACAAAAGTGATAAACTACTTGTTTCCTCTTTGATCTCTAAGTATAGCTGCTATTTCCTATATGCTTTTGATGCCTAGAACTTTCCAGTAATGACAACTAAATAATGAACCAATATAAGGTAAACAAAATAAGTTTTAATACTAGCATCAAAGTATCTAAAGCCAACCTCTGTGAGGAGAAGCAGGTCTACTGGAATGCTGCTGTTCAGAGAAAGTTCCTGGATATATCGCACATCCTTTCTGGACCAATCCTCCCCTCTCTAAAATAGTGCCCTCATTTCACAGATAAGAAAGCCAAGACACACAGAAATGATCTAATTTGTAAAATTCATACCAGCAATGAAAAGCAAAGAAAGGATTAGAATTCAAGATTATTGTCTCTAATCAGTTAGAAGTCTCTTCACTAATACATTTTTCAAAATGAGCTTCAACAAAATCTATAAGCTAGGGTAAGACTGGAAGATGAAGTAGTAAAAATGTAGAAGAGGATTAAGCAGGATTCCTTGCTTTTTAAAGTATGCAAATGACTCCTTGACCTCAAGAGATACACACAGGGTTTCCAAAGGTTTGGAGCCAGGCTTTGTCTGTATTTTTGCTTGTTTTCAGGACTTTTATTAATGAAGAAACACAGGAAACCACTTAAGAAACATCAATCTGATTCCTTCATTTCCAACTTTTTTTTTATTCATTAAAACTCACTAGTAAGAAGCCTGAGCTACACACAGTCTCTGCTATTGTTTTTAACCCTCTGAATTGATTTGCTAACTTATTAAACAATAATCCTAATTTCTAGTTAGTTGTATATCCTCTGAATTGATTAGTGAAATGTGATGTTTTGAAATACTGGTTGTTGCATATGTATTTTTAAACATGCAAAAACTATGTCTACACCTAAGTTAATGAACAATACAAATGAATATAAAAATATAAAAAGATCTTAATAAGTTTTTACCCATAGTCCTAAAATCAGCCACATTTTAGTCTAATTTCATGATGGAGGCATTTGGAATCTGCATTTCTCGTAAATATATTTAACTTTTAAATCTTACATTGACAACAGGAATATTTGACTTCAATTCCTTTAAAATAAACTGTAAAATATCAATAACAAAGAGGACAAGTAGGTTTGAGTCTATGATAAAAATAGGTACCAAAATGCTACTGGTTACACAGGGTCTGTTGTAAGCAGGTCAGCTCAAGGTCCCAGGTAAGCACTTGTTTGTGTCCTGAAGCCTTGTTTCCTCCATGCCTTCCACTCTCAGTAGGGTCCTCCTACTCGGGTCTAAACATCGGGCCACTGCACCCTATCGATCTTCTTTAAATCTCCAGAATAATAAATTTCAAGGCAACACAGCAGAAGCCGACTAAAGCCCTTTAATTACATCACTGCTGAAAGGAAATCATTGATCAATGGCATTGTGGGAAAATAAACTGCCCCTCAAACCAGATCAAAGTCAATAAAATAGCTGACTAGCCGCCCCATGTGGGACTTGCGCTAGATTAGTGCTCATGGACAAGCACGGGACGATTCTAATGCATGCTGCTTACTATCTTTTTGAAGCACTCCCTGGCAGGTGTCATGCTCTGAGCATGGTTTTTGATTACACTAATTAAATATAATATTATCAACAGATCTTCATATTGATCCTTAAATCCCCCATTCTAAATGAAAAATTAAATGCCTAGACCAAGGGCTTCATAGGGTACCAGGTTATTTAAATGATAACAATTTCCTTAATGCTGTATTAGTCTAGTATTTTTTAGTCTCAAGGTACCAATTACTTTAGGAACTTTAAAATGGAAAATGAATAATTTTAAAACTTGTTTTCCTTGAGGTAAATTATTTTGAGCTTCCATGAAATTATATTCCTTCATTAAAGTCTCAATTAATAATTTTCCATATTAAGTTTTGTAAATTATGATGAAAACACTCACTGTTCTTTATTGGTGATATTAATTAATTAAATCTATTGCCATATATATCTATTTCATATATATATATATGAAATAACATATGGCAAAGATATTTTTCCCTTAGGCAGTTAGTTCAGAAAACTATAAAATTATTTACGTAATATGGTTTTATAATAATTTATAAACATCTGTTTTCAAATAGACAATAAGATTTACGTACTTGTAATTTGCGTGCATTACAAAATGTCTTCTATTTGATTACAAATAATCTTTAAGCAAATTTCAAAACCTCAAATTTTGCTTCCAAAAAGTACAAATTCAGAAAATGAAATATTTATAACTTACTAACACTTTAAAATTTGAGAATTACATTAATAAAGTACTGTTATCCTTAACATCAACCCTAGAGTCAGTCATAAGGCTACAACAATTTAAGAAGATGCAGGGGAAAGCCCAGACTATCAGATACAATGACTCATTTTTGGCTATTACTTTAGTTGCTTGATCTAGCAAAAGCTAACAACCATGCATTCTTCTTGCCATGCTACATTTCTTCTTATTCATTCCCATTCCCTCAGGTGGTTCTCACTGCTAATGCCCACATGGCATCAACCTGTTGTTTAGCACATCTATGAAAAGGCTAGCCTGCTGGCTAATTTATCAAGGGATTAAAGCCCTGAAACCACTTCAATCTGTTACTTTGTTTCCATGTAAAAGCCTTACCCAGGACACCAGTTCCTCGTGTTAAAATGGAAAATCTCTTTAAAAGAAAGAAAAATTCAACATAAGAACGGTTTAATAAAGAAACTGCCTACCCCCCAAAAATTCTACTCCCTGAAACAGTGTTATAAAATTGCATTGTTAGTCCTCAAGTCATGAATTATTTATTAAGAATTTTATGTGCAAAATGTTTAGCATGTTCATAAAATTAATAGACTCAACATAGGTAGGTGCCAATAATGCCATTAAGGTTGGGGGACCATGCAGAGCAACAGAAACCTAACATGTAGATAAAGTTCTTCACCACAGCATAATATTTAATGCAATTTTATATATGTATGCTTTTTGCTGAGTGACAAAGCACTGTGGTAAGGGCATAAATTCACACCAGAAAATGGAGATACCAACAATCAAATAGTAACTCAAACTTTCTTATTTAATAAGAAAACCCTAAAAATCCATTATTCCCACAAAATTTATAGGACCATACTGTGATTGGCTTTTTTATATATGCAAAATATTACAGTTTCATAGCAATGTATTTCAAACAGAAAATGTGAACCTATTTTTTGTTCTATTAAATTTTGATCATTCACAGGATAAAAATAAACATGGTGCTATTTTTCCCTAATGTCTTCTTTATTGATGAAAACCATTATAATAGTTAACATAAAATTTGTGCTACTTGGGCATTGAAAAAATACTACCTGATCTGGAAACAGATGAACAAGCTAGGAAACACATTGAACCTGTATCATTAAGAATAAACAACTACAAGTATATATTCACCATGTTCTTGCTGCTGCCAGTAAATTTGTACTACCAAGAACTTTAGGACTATCTGATTAAGATTATTATTATATATTAAAGAGGAGAGTTCTACTGTAATCCCAACTTTCTATTTAAATTTATTCCAAGCAAGCTGTAAACAAATGTCAGACAATGTACTCAAAACGCCATTATTTGATATTTCACTCATGTTTATTTATTTAAATCCTAGGAAGAAAAAAAGCATGACATCAAAACACTCAATAACAGCTACATTATGAAGAATTTTATAGTTTGCGGCAGAGCTCTCGAGAAGACCACTCAGAGAAGACGAATATTATCACTTCTCTGTTCATCTCTTTACCATCCCAACTCCTGTCCCTAGTACTTAGTGCTGCCAACAGCACAGATTTGCTGGAATGAAAAACAATGCCAGCAATAGATGTGTCAGTGCCAAGGGCTTAAGAGAAAATAAACGTGCTCTAAGTTAGGATCTGTGTGATATTCAAATTCAAAGTACTTCACATAAGGGCAGGACACTCAAGGTCCCATTTCAATCACAATTTTATTATAGCAAAAAATATGAAATTCTGATTGCCAATAAAAATACTGAATTTGATGTACTTCTGTGCAAAATTCATGGCCTTGGAAGATATTCTGCAAGCTGTCACCCCCAAGGACCATAATGGATTTGTCTTTAAAGAAAAATGTTTACAGTAAGAATTACCAAATATATTTTATGTATGTTTTCACACTTTAAATCAAGAATCATAAACTGTATTTCCTGTTGACATTTATTGACAGAGTTCACATTAAGCAGAATTTTGAGAAGCTCCTTAATCAAGTTTTATAGTAATAAAATACATTTTAAATATTTCCTTTCCACAAAACTAATGTGGATTTCTTTCTTATACTTACATTACAGATTGTTAGACAGAATTTTATAAGGTCCAAGTTTAATAGTCATTTAAAAATGTCTCCTGATAAACTGAACACAAAGCAGAAACATATACTATATTAATATTACTAGTTAAACTTAACTTATTTTAGTCTTTAGGCAAAGGAGACAATTGTTTATTGATTTTCATTTATTTCAAAGGAGCCAAGAAAGACATCAGCTAGAAAAACAAGGTAGTTTTCCATGGTAATCTCTCCAGTGTGGCATATTTCATAAAAACAGATCTAATGAGGCATAAATTGTTAAATTTTATTTCAGTTAAAATGAAGGTTGAGGTGAGAAGACACACTGATTACATCCTTTTTTTCTGAAAGAAAGAATTAGTGCTTTTGAAATGTTTTAATTTTGAGAAAAAAGAAAAAGCCACCTAATGGATAATAACTCCTACCAACCCCCATAATTCACTCTAATCAGGATGTTTCTATGTTTCAAAAAAGAAAAAAAGGGGGGAAGCAAAACACTAGAAGTAAAGCTTCAACAAACTATTATTACACACTCCTCCAGTCCATTAAAGGAAGTAATTCAATCAGTTTATAGTTTCTCAGGAAAATCTCATTCAGAGAAATTGTATTGCCAGCTATCTAAATAGTAAATACCTATTATCCTCTCAAAATGAGTTTCTGCTTGCCAAGGGCAAACCCATTGCTGTTATTGGAGAGTTCTGTCAGAGAGACAAGAAGTTAAAAAGGTTATAAAGATACCATTAATGTCATGGGACTGTCTTGTCAGGCCTCAAAAATGCTTAGTAATTGAGGATTTTATTCAAAGTGTATTAGCACCCATATAAACAGTACAGTTAATATGACGCTTTAGGCTTTATTTTGTTAGAGCACAGAAAAACCACCCACAAACAGCTGAATACTGTAAATGCATCTGCTGGAGAGCACAACTCATTTTATCATCTGGTTCTAGCTTGATTCTTTGAAGAAAATGTCAATAATGTATATATGGATTAAAGGCAAGCCTAGAAGCAACCATGAGAATAACAGAAAAGCACAGATGACAATGGCCTGGCAGTGTACCCTTGAAAGAAAACTTGGAAACACAAAGGGCAAGTGTTCTTTGAGTCATAGTGTCTAATTTAAGAAGAAACTGATACAACTTCGTTTATATTAATGCTCATTAATACTGCACACAATGATAACTCAGCTCAGATAATAACATCCACCCCATTCCACTACCCCTTAACTTCATTTCCTTTTCTTTTTTCATAACTTACTGAGTCCATTTGTTCTGCCCAGAGATGCCTAAGTGTGGAGTTATGCAATAAAGCTTGATAGACCTAGCAGGAGCAGAGCCTTCAAATTAAACTGGTCCCCTCCCCTAGAAGTCATCAGCAGTTCACAGCTCCTCATTTAGGAGTGAAGGCTAACGAGCCTCTTCCCCTTCCAAGCCTGCTCTTGTAACATGAGGGTCCTGCTTGTTGGGGTTACTGTCCTACCCAGTACCCCACAGCCAGCAAGCCCCAAAGAAAATCACACAGAGAGTCTACATTAGTTTATACACTGATTGGCCCATTAGCTCAGTCTTCCTACCAGCTCCCATAACTTATATTAACCCATTGATTCATCCATGCAAGCCACATGGCTGGTACCTTTTCTCAGTGAGCAGCTTACATCCTGCTTCGTAGATGGACTGAGCAGGAATGCCAGGGAAGCTTCCTGCTTCCCAATTTCTCCTGTTCTCCTTGCGCCACACCTACTTCCTGTCTGGTTTTCCTGCCTATACTTCCTGCCGGGCCAATCAGCGTTTATTTAAAACACGATTGACAGAATTGTTCCGCACCATGCTCTTATGCCGGCAACCACAGCTGCTACGCATTCATGAGCAGGGTGACACTGTCATATCTAGAAGATAGCTCTACTCATGCCCTCCACAATTTTGTGCCCTTTTCAAGACCGTCCCAAGTCTGGGGTGGGGGTGGGGAGATAGATGCCTCACTTATTCTCGGCACTTGAGACAGTTGTGATAAAGCATAGTGATATTTGAAGTGAAATCAAGTAATTTTTCTCTGTAGGCTGGCTAAAGACTTCACTGCATAGGTTTCAGCCAAACTAACATATCTGTTACATACAATTACTAATCACAGAGATCTTACATATCATGGTTTCCTTGTGAAACCATGCTTCTGAAATCCTTACATTCAATTTGCTAAATAATTATGGTTACTGTTCACTATGCAATTATCGATTGTTTTAAGAAAGTAAAGAATATTCAGAATTTGATATTTCTTATCCATTTTGTTAGTTCTCATGTATCTATTTTTCAATTAATTTTTTCTTAGTATCTAGTTATTGTAGATAATAGGTCTCACTATATTTTCATACACGTACGGTGTATTACATTCTAGCTTTCAACCAGACAGTTCCCTGTTCTCTTTCAATCTAGAACTAATTGAAGAAGCAAATGTGAGAGGCTGCTTTCTAGAGTTAGTCTGAAACAGAATTAAGAGGTAGGGCCTTTGGAGTGACTAGGGCATGAGGGTTCTGCCCTCAGGGACTGAATTAGTCCTAACCAAAGACCTGATGGAAAGTAGATATTACTATCTTTTGCACGCTGAAACCTTTTACCATGTGAAGACACAGTGGTCTAAGCTGGTATCTTAAAAAAAAATGACCCGGCTGTACCATATACTGGGCTTTCTGATGCCTTGAACTGGAATTTTCAGTTTTGAAACTATCGAAAATGAATCAGCCAGACTCAGATATTTTGCACAGCAGCACCAGCAGGCTATATACTCTTCATGAATGCACCAAACATGCCAGTTTAATAAGTCTCAGACTCATTCTACTGTGAACCCAAAGTGGCTCTCTCATGCTAGCATCCTTTGCCTCCTCTATTTCTTCTTCTCCTCTCTCCCATCTTCGAGTCTCACCTAACATTTGCGACCCTTTCCCTACCTCCAGCGCATAGATAGCAAGTCATGGTACCCAGTTCCCAAGTAACACAGCTGTCAAACTCATCCCGACTAGTTCCTTTTGGTTTGCTTTTAACAAAACACACAAGGCTGGGTATTCATAAGAAAGGAGGGTTATTTAGTTCATAGCCCTCAAGACCGGAGGTCGAAGGCTGTGAGGTTCCACTTCTAATACCAGGTCTCATGCTGGCTCTGTACAAGCAGAAGAGGAACAGGGAAGCAGGTGTGTATGAGACACCATGACAGGGGGCGGGATACACTGTAACAACTTTTTCTCAGTACACCTAAGCCATCATTAGAGGAGCAAGAACCCACTTACACTGAAAGGTGGTAGTGCACACTTGAAATCACAGCACGTGGGAGACAGAGGCAGGCAGATCTCAGTGAGTTTGAGGCTAGCCTGGTCTACAAAGTGACACGGTTTCTCTGTGGCTTTGGAGCCTATCCTGGAACTAGCTCTTGTAGACCAGGCTGGCCTCAAACTCACTGAGATCCAGGACAGCCAGGACTATTTTAGAAAAACCTGGTCTTGAAAAAACAAACAACCAACAAGCAAAAAACACCAAAAAAAAAAAAAACAGAAACAAAAACAAAACACCACAAAACACTTACTCTTCCATCAGTCTATCCAGGATGTGTCCTAAAGCGCAGACTAACATGAGAGTCCACTGCACATCACTGCTGCACTGAAATATTCATCCTCAAATAAGATCTGGGATTTGAAAAATGTAGTCATTTAAAAAATAGCCCATTTAGCCCCAAACCTGACTCTCACTAGCCCTGCCCTATCTGCACCAGTTTTGTTCCCACCTTTTAAAAGTCTTTACCAATTTCTACTCTAAAATTCCTTACCAGCAATTTCACTTTTTCATTTCCTTGAGACCAATTCTGAAGCACAAGTGATGCCTAATGTGAGATCCTTTACGTGAGTCAAACATGAAAGTATTAATATATTAAAATGTGAATGTTTCAAATACCTAACAAATTCCAGTAGCAATTCCTTTATACACTGCATGAGTTAGCACATGCACTCATGTATCTGCATGGGTGCATGCATCTAGCTATCTTGTATACAAACGTATATTCCAAAATGTCATGGAAGTAAAAAATTGACAATATTTAGTTGAAATTTTAAAATGAGTTTTATAGCTTGTCCAGAACACAGCATGTCAGAGTAAGCTCACAACCACTCTGGGAAGCTCACAACTGTCTGTAACTGCAGCTTCAGGAGATCTGATGTCCTCTCCAGCCTCTGCGGGCATACATACACATGGTATACATTCACCCAGACACGTGTACACATATACATGTGAAATAAGAACTAATTTAAAATAAACATTACAAAGTAGTAGTGTTTACTAGAAGACTCACTCTGCTCTTCTATAGGTCAGAACTGCAGGGAAAGAATCATCACGTTTCTAATCAGTAGAGAAGTCTACACAGGAGAGAAAAGGGACAATGGCAACCTTCAGCTAGTGCCACCTTTTGCATTTGTTTTTCTGAGTTTCTCTGTTAGGCAATCATTTTTTTTTTTACTATAGCCATTATGCTTATGATTCATTTGTACCATCATTTAAATCAAGTATCTCTCTATCTCTCTATCTATCTCTCTCTCTATCTATCTCTCTATCTATCTATCTATCTATCTATCTATCTATCTATCTATCTATCTATCTATCTAGTTTCACAGTAAACTTTAAGATGTGAGAAAAGCATCAAAGACTAATTTTGAGTCCTATAATATCTGGTCAATTTCTAAAATATAACTTTTCCTTATTGACCTGGTTATATCATTGTTTTGACTGCAACCTATTAAATAGTCTTATTACCCACTAGGTTCTCATATCCTTGTTTTCAAAATAGGATATTAATATCTAAATTACTTATTTCCTGAAAGTATGTGGGTACGATAAAATGACATTTTAAAAACTTTAAGTTCATCTACACTGGTATTACTGCTAATATAGGAATGACTACAGTTTTACAAGTACATTAACATATTGTTTAAAATGTATCACCCATGCTTAGGTATCGGTTTTTAAATTATAAGAATCCACCCAAAAAAAAAGAATCCACCCACGATTTTATAATAAAAGAAAATTTGTGTAATTATTCTAGCTAACAAAGCATACCTGCTTAAATGAGACAGGACTCTCCCATAGCAATCAGCTAAGAAAGATGAAGTAGAATAATTTGCCAGCAACATACTTCTCTTTAATTTAGCTCATATTCAAGGATGACGTCTGCATTTTCATTTGGCACAGTCAGTACATGAAGCTGAGTACGTAGCCTGTGTAAGACCCTCAGCCTGAGATTAAACCTTAGGCATCATTTTGTTAATGCTGTGGCTATCTTCCCTGAGTGTGAGTCCATGCATGTTTGTGTCTTAGGGATTTTTAGCGAAGATACATAGCCAGCTATCTTGAGACTTATTTCACAAAGCATTTTCTGCATCAATTTGAGATTAGAAAAACATTTTAAAAAGAACAATAGAAGAGGGAAAGGTACTTTCCCTCCGACTAAATTTTATCCTTAGACACACACTAGATAGGTTTTATGACATTTTTCTAAAATGAGAATGTTTATTAAATCAATATCTACTTACATATAAGCAGATGTTAGTGACCGAAATGCATAGTATTTCTTCTCTACTTATTAGTGGGTAACAAAAATATTAAGGCTTTATACATAGTAAAAATTTTTTGGAATGTAAAATGGAAACATTAAAAATATCCACCTGTAACTAGCTCATCCTTATGTATTCTAGTTGATTCAAATATTTTTCCTATAAGATAAAGAACCAACTAATACCACTATTATTTGACTTGCAGCCCAAACCCATGTTAGAAATAAAAACCTAAGGCTCATTCAAGCTAAGAAAGTGTTCCAGCTATTAAAATACACTCTCAGCCTTATAGGCTATTACTGTATCATAGTAAATAGAAAGCATTAACTTGATGACAGTGGTCCTTTTACAATGTTCCAATCTGCTCCATCAGTCTTCCAGGACAAATGTTGGAGTGGTCCAGAACACAGTGTCATAGAGAAGCTCCAAAAGAAGGAAGAAAATGTCTCTGACCAAACAGTTTTTAAAATTAAATGTCACTCGATGGCTTCTAATTGCTTGCATTATTCGGAGATATGAGCCACCTATAGACAGGCTAAACGGAAGGAGGAAATCTCACAAAGACACATTCCTAAAGAACAACTAAAAGCAACTAAGGGGTGCTGAGAGTAGAAGCAGTCTTTCCTAGGAAGAGTCCCCAAGAAATTAACAACTACCAAGAGTTCTGTTTTGAAATCATATATATACAAAGAACACTAAAAGACTTCAGCAGGTTGTGTGTGTGTCCATGTGTGCCCACGGTGTGCATGTGAAGGGGGGTCATGAACTGGAGAGGGAGCACACTGGGGACATGAGTGGGGTTGGAAGGGAAGAAAGGGAGGAAATAAATGACATAATGATACAATTTTATTTTAATTAATATTTAAAAAATACCCAGCACTTGGGAGGCAGAGGCAGGCAGAGCTCTTGAGTTCGAGGCAGCCTGATCTAAAGAGTGAGTTGCAGGACAGGCTCCAAATAAATAAATAAATAAAAATAAATTTTAAGACATATTTTCTCTAGAGCCTATTTAGGCACCATTTCATTTCAGAGAACATCTGAAAAGGTCTTGGGCTAGAAGGGAAAGGTCTACTTAGCAGAGATGTCTCAGTCAGCTCAGGCTGTCATCAAAATACAGTCAGTGACAGAGACACTGGAAAATTTCTTTGTCCCCTTCTGGATCTTAGAAGCCTACAGCCAAGGTTATCGGTATGGTTGCTTTTCAATAGGGTGCTCTTCATGGCTGGTAGATGGAGACCTTCTCAATGTGGAGTGGGTGGGGAGAGAAAGCAAACATATCCAATCTCAGCATCATAACCTTATATAAACCTAATTATCTCCTAAGGTCTCCATCTCTAAAGCCCATGTCTTCAAGTTTTAGAGCATCAGCACGTGCATTTGGCAGGGAAACGGTTCAGTTTACAAAGAGCAGGCAGAGAAGGTTGCAAGGTAATTGACCTTTCCCATCTTCTCCCACTGCACGTTTAAGGCTCCTATTCTTTTTCTTTTCTCCAAGCTGAACCCATTTCCTTAGGACAGGCATTACTTTATTTAAGAAATAATTGGAATCCCCCCTCCACTAAAAAAGTATTTTCCTAACTCTGGTCTTTTGAGGAATCTACTTGAGGAAATATCACAGACAACAGTATTTCCTGCAATGTTCTGTATTCACTGCTATCCCCTAGGAAACACACCTCCGAGTGTGCTTATAGGGTGTTTCCAGAGCAGTTATCTGAGGAGGTACCATCAACTATGAATGAGCATGGTCCCATGGTCTACGGTCCAGGACTAAGTAACATGGAAAAAAGGAGAAAGAGACCTTACTAGCATTAATTTTCTCCATTTCTTGACTGTTGATGCATGGATAAGCTTCCTTGTGTTTCTGCTGTGCCAGCTAAAGCTGTTTTTGCCAACCTGCCTCCTCCACTATGACAGATGTGCCTTCTAATTGTGAGCCATGATAAGCCTTTCCTTCCTTACATGGCTTTGGTCAGGGTTTTGTCATAGTGACAAAAGTTACCAAAAAATCTGGTATTTCACAACTATATTGTATACACAAATACTGCCTTTTTTTTTTTTTGGTCTTTTCAAGCAAAGGTTTCTCTATGTAGTTCTGGCTGTCCTGGAACTGACTATGTAGACCAGGCTGGTCTGGAACTCACAGAGATACACCTACCTGGGTTTGCCTCTAGAGTGCTGGGATAAAAAGCATGCACCACTACCAACTCTGACCACAAATACTGTTTAAAAAACTATTTTTTTACTTTATATGTATAATTCTGCTTGCATGAATGTGTGTGTATCATGTGGGTGCCTGGTGCCTATGGAAGTAGAAGACAAAATTGGATCCCCTAGAACTGGGGCCATGGGTTGTTGAAAATCACCATGTAAGTGTTGGGAATTGAACCAGATCCTCTGTAAGAGGAACAGAGACTGCTAACCAATGAGGCATCTCTCCACTCCCAGAAGTAATATTTTTGTACCATATTAATTTTTGCATCTGTGTATATATGGTGTACATGTATATGCAGTTGTTGTGTGGGTGGGTGTGGAGATGAGTGAACAGCCTTAAGTATCATTTTTCAGGCTTAGCTATCCTTTTTCTCTCATTGGCTAAGAGCTCACTGAGTAGACAAGGCTGGGGAGACAGACAGCCCCAAATCCCTGTCTCTCCCTCCCCAGCACTGGGACTGTAAGTGTGCACTATCACACCCAGCCAGACTTTTTATGTAATTTCTGGCAGTAGGAGGTTCTAATGCTTAGAGGGTAAGCACTGTAGAGACTGAGCTGTGCAGGGTCACCCTCACCTTGTCTTATAGTGATTACAGACACACAGGGAGCACCAAAAAAATGATGATAGTTCATTCTCCTTCTGCCCCTTGAGTATTTATTACCTGCTTAGCTGCTCACACGACTTTGCCTTAGCAGCTCTCTGCCTTCCCAACAGTAGAGGTGTACTTTTGGAATACTTAGCTGTTCTGAATGGTTTCTTTATGGTTGGAAAATTACTTTGGCATTGTAATTGATCCAAAACTGAAAGAAGCAAATCGCCATGCATGTACTTAAAAGCCATATCCAGATATTCTAAGAAACATATTTTAGGAACCTTGCTTTGGAGTCCCTCTGCCTGAGTCTGAATGATACCAACTCTACCACTCTGGGAGATACATGTGTGGCATCTCTTCAACTGTTTCTAGAACATGTCATACACAGGGGGAATGTAACTCGTGCAAAACCTCTTGCTCAGTGTCTCCCACTCTTTTTAAAGAAATAATTTCGTATTTACGAAAGAAGTAAGAAAGTTGTGTTTACCACAGAGCTTTCAACAAGTGAAGAAGATTCTCTGTTAATACAACCCAGGTTATCTTCTCAGCCCATGCTACAAGCAACCCTCTGTCTGCCCTTTGGTTTATGTGATGCCATCAGTCTCAGCTCAGATCCTTGACTGTATGGTCCATGAAGATTCCCCTTTGGTAGACGGCTGAAAGCAGAGACTGAGTACTGTTTCACACAGGAGCTAAGAACCTGAGCGTCTTCTAACTCACTCTATTCTTTGATGCTCTGAAACTTTGGTCTCATTAAAAATAAAGCAATTAGGTAAGGCGATGATTGGGAGTGAAATTCTTACTAATTTGGCAGATCTTAAGATCTTTAAGGTATTGAAAAAATTAATCATGGCTCTGTCTTTTCTCATTGTTCTATAGTGGCTATCATGACTATATTCTGCTCTGAGCGAAATGAAACAGTGTGGATGGTGTGACAGCCAATTATCTGGTGCTAGTTTCCTTTTTTCTTTTAATATAAAATCAGGGAAATCAGGAAAGAACACCGATGTATCACTGCAATGTGCACAGAATGAAGGAAATCAGAGGTTCTCCAAAATGTTCCCTCATGTTCCTTCTGCTCCCCAGTTCCCAGTTTCTGAGGCATGCACTCTGATTTATTTCACAACAAAAACAATAATCTCTGTACATATTTCAAGTTGTAAATGCTGATGAAATCCTATGCACGGTGGTAGATTATTTGAGTTTTAATAAATAAAGCTTGTGTGAAGGTCAGTGGAAAGCAGTCACACTAGTCGGCCATACAGGTCAGACAGTGGTTGCACACACCTTTAATCCTAGCAGCAACACTAGTTAGCCATAGAGGCTGGGTGGTGGTGGTACACACACGCCTTTAATCCCAGCAGTAGAGAGGGATATAAAACGGGATGAGATCTCAGTCTCATTCTGATGATTCGTAGAGGCAGGATTGCCATTTATGTTTGAGGTAGAGGTAAGAGCCAGTGGCTGATTGCTTTGCTTTTCTGATCTTAGGATAAACCCCAATATCTCTCTCTGTTTTTATTATTCATGCTACACCCTGTTTCTCAATTTTAAACTCTTACTCGGACCCCCTCCCATTACACCCACAGGAGATTAAACAACATTTGGCCATCTGAGGTGTTTATACCAGTGCATTCTTCACACTGCAATACCTGCAGCAGACATCCGGCTATAGGGCCCGTGCTGCAGTAGCTCAGCTAAATTATTCCACTTAAAACCAAGTTAAACTGGACGATAGTGGTACACACCTTTAATCCCAGCACTCAGGAGGTAGAAGCGGGTGGATCTCTGTGAGTTTATGGCCAGCCAGGTCTACAGAGCAAGTTCCAAGATAGGCTACAAAGCCACTACACACAGAGAAACCCTGTCTCAATCCCCCCACCTGCCAGCCGCCTCAAAAAAAAAAATCTACTTAAGATGGGGACAAAGAGGTGGGAGAAGGAAGTAGGGCAGAAGGGGGAGTGAAACATAACAATACATACACATGAAAACGCTACAAGACAGTGCATTGCTTTGTAGCTTAACTATAAAAGTAATAAAAAAAATAAGGTTGTAAAGGTAGAAATCCAATTCTAACTTTGAGAACAGATATTAAGCAAAAACTAAGAACAATTTTAAAAGAAATATTTAAAATTACCAAGTCAAAGTTGTTTTAAATTAAAGAACAAGAAATTCACATATTGTTGTTTTCTTATTTAAAGTTATTGATAACTTAACAAACTCTAAGTTAGAAGTCAAAGTGTTAAGTTTATTATGCGGAAAGAGAGGATGATGTCCATAAAGTAAGAAGATGTGTGACCATTTTTAAAAATACTTTTTCTAAGTTATATACTAAATACTTTCTAAAATATACTTGAAAAAAATTACCAACTCAACACTATATAAGCATCTCTAAATCTAATGGCACATAAACGCATTTCAACAGAAATAAAATTCTTCATTGACTGTTAAAATGAGAATCAAAAATTATTATAATCTAGTTGCCTGGCTTGCAGCGAGCATTAATCAGAAGTCATAATAAATCCACATGCTTCTTCAGACAACACATTAGTCAAACCATTTTCTATGATGACGACATTGACTAATGGGCTCTGAGTTGGAAGGGTCAATCATAAACTCATCAAATGCTTCATTTAATTTCTTAATTTGGACAAACACAATTTGTTTATGGGAAAGATATCAGGTGTTCGTGAATGAATAATGGCTATGAAACCAAACTCCATTAATCAGCTCCTGATTACAAATGACTTAGAGATTGTTTATTCTAATTTCATTCATTTGGATCAACAAAGAAAACACGAGCAAATGAAACCATTTGGAAAAAAATGGCACACTTATTTCCCCATATTTAATAAGGCAATGATAAATATTCTTTCAGTAACTACATCAAAAGGACTCTATTACTCACATCGATACCACACTTTTTACAAGCCATTTGTTAATGCGGAGACTGTGTAAAGATACCAGGGGAGGAAAACAAAATACAAAATATTACCCTCTTTGTTATATGCATTTTATGAGCTCTTCCTGTGTCTTCAGGCAAAGGCTGTGTTTGCTCTGCACTTTTTAAAAAACATTTTGTACTTTGTATAGCATGAGGTAAGGTTAAGCTTAAAAAATACACCAACATTCAGAATTCTGTTCCATGTTGTATTCATTTGCACAACTGCCTCATATTGTGATCTCAAAAAGGGCAGGATAGTTAAGAACTGTAACTATCCCACTGTCTAGATCAAAACCTAGTACCATGTAGTTTTGCTCAAATCCTAAGGGAAGGCATGCCGTCATGTGAAATTCTAAGTAAATAATTATAGTAATAGCAAATCTGGAGTGCTCTATAATACTTTTTTAAAAGTTATGTAAGGAAGAAGTAAATGTCACTGCGATTGCTAAAAGACACCTGCTCTTTCTCCCTCCACCCTTCTACTGAGAACAACTGGATATAAGGAGCCTGCTGCACCATCAACTAACAACTGCTGCCTCTCCAGCCATCATCCCTGTTTGCTGAATAAACCAGATGCATTGCCCCCAATCCACTCTGTGTTTTCTTCCATGTAGCACCTCATAGACCCCATCAAAAAGAAAGCTTTGCCCTTGAGCTGTTGTTTGCATGTGACAATTAGAAGACACTGAGGATAGATCATTGTGAGGCAAGAGGTCAATGGAGCTACTTTATAATGCCTACAGGCTCTGGTCTTACAGGGCTACTGTTCTCAGAGCCCAGTGTGTTAGGGCAGACAACTTACATACTCTCACATGCTCTAGAATTTCTCTCTTCCTTTGCCTTCCCAGCCTAGCAAAGATAAAGGCTCCAACTGTTTCAGGGCCAGGCAGAAATCTTGAAGGTGCATCTTAAATATCTAAATATTTATGGATAGGCAGCTAACAGAAATAAATTGCATGGTTTTAAGTCAAAGAGAAACTCTCAACTTTAAGATTTTAATATTTAAAATATACAACTCATAATGTTATAGCTACCGATGTCAGTGATTCTTATGATGGAACTGGCTAAAATTACTAACAACATTTGAGATTTGTAATTCACACAATTGAAGGAGGTAAAAATGTTGCCTTGACAGGACTTTCAAAGAATATGCTTGCCTTTCTATGTAACTATTATCTAACAAAATTTACAAATTTTAAAGAGTAGAAATCTCTGAATCTGGTAGTTTTAATTCCAGCATCTGGGAGGCAGATCTGTAAGCTCGAGGACAGCCTGGTCTACAGAGTGAGTTCCAGGAAAGGTAGGACTAACAGAGAAACTTTGTCTCAAAAAACCAGAGGCAGGGCAATTATTATTTTTTTTTAAGAAATTTTTGGTTGTATCTGTACATATGAAAATTCTTTCATTTAATCAACAATGATCTGATAAGTCCCATTTACTTTTTAAGATCTTTGCTTTTTCAAAACATGTCTTTAAAATGACATGAACTCTAGACCAACAGCAGTGGCACCTCCATGGGACCAAACTAGGCCCTCCATATGTGGGAGACAGTGGTCAAGCCTGGACTTTCTGTTAGGCACCTAGCAGTAGGACCAGGATCTGTCCCTGGTACATGAGCTAGCTGGAGCCCATTCCCTATGGTGGAATGCCATGCTCAGCCTTAATGCAGGGGGGAGGGGCTTGATCCTGCCTCAACTTAATGTGCCAGACTTTGTAGACTCCCCATGGGAGGGAGCCCTTACCCACTAGGAGGAGTGGATGGGGGATGGGCTGGAGGGGACGAAAGGAGAGCTCAAGGATGGGGTAGGAGGGAGAATTGTGGTTAGAATGTAAAATAAAGAAAAAAATGATAATAAACAAATAGTATTTTAAAAACAGTTCTAAAATATCAAGGGCCTCATCAACATATCAGAATTACTATCGTTTTATGTAAAACCAATGGTCATTTCAAGGCTCCATTAACACGTTCATGTTAAGAATGAATCATATGGAATAGTTTAGAACCATTATTAGCAAACACCTACATGGAGCTGGATGTGGTGATACACACTTGAAATCCCAGCACTTAAAAGACTAAGAAAGAGCACTGCCAGCCTGGCCAGCTTGGCTTCAAAGTTATGTACCCCAAAGCACACACTTACATGAAAACTATTATAGTTGCATGAAGAATTAACAGCCAATTCTCCAGCTGAACGTGATCTTTTACTAGAAATTAGTAATATAACATTTAATTTAAAGTACTGAAATTAAATTTATTTCTAAATTCAAGACTGAAATTAAGGCTTATAAGCAAAAAAGCCATGTAAAACATACTAACAAAAACTTTCTGAAAATAGGCACATGTCAAACTTGATGATCAGATGACATCTGCTTAAAGTTGAATTCAAGAAGGCATTGCTTAATCCTTTGACAATGTGGCAACCCTATCATCTACAAAGCTCATCCTTCAGAATCACGTAAGTTACACACACACACACACACACACACACACACACACACACACACACATCATTATCTACTGTTGAAGCTTTCCATAATAAAGATGGTCTAGGACCATTTACAGGAACACAGGAATGGTAAACAGAGGTGGTGAGAGATGAAGCTTGCATTATTACTTCTTAATGGCAAAGGCCAATAATGAGCAAAACAATTCTAACTTTAAAATACTGAAGAAATGATTATGAAGCAATATAATCATCATTTTATGTAAGAAAAAGAATCCATGATTACTTTTTAAAAATTAAAGATTTATATTCGTAATCGTGTAGGAGTATTTCACCTTGTACCTGTCAGGGCCAGAATAGGGTATCAGATCCCGTGGGACTGGAATTACAGAAGGTTGTGAGCTGCCTTGTAGGTGTTGGGAAGCAACTGTGGGTTCTCTGTAAGTACAATTACTCTTAACACTGAGCCAACTCTCTTGCTCCTATATTACTCTAAACTTCAGATCAGGACTAGCTTCAAAGGTATGTTAATACCATTTACATAAGCTACCACTAACATTTATTCAATCATTTACTCAGCCAACAAGTACCAATAAAGAAAAGTCTATTGTTATTGTAGACTACAAAACTGACATATCTCACAAGGAAGGCACAGAAACACGTAGCATTGCATTTATAAGTGCTATGAGTACAAGATACGATCACATAATATATGATATAATGATATTAACATGTCGTGTGATGATGTATTAATATACAAGGTCATTACCATATAATCATAATATATATCAGAAAAAATATACAATGAATTATTATTGAAATTATATTATATATACAGAGAGATAAATAAAATGAAATTTTATAAAGTTGAGTGAGGTAATATATGAAAACAAGTACATCCTGTTCAAAAGGTGCTATTCCTAATAGCATTATAATTAGTAATTAAGATTATAAATTAGTAATAAGAAATACATAAGCATGGACTATTCATAACATTTCAAAAGATACAGAGAAGACATTTACCAAAATGCGATATTTACTCCTGATAAAATATTGAAGCAAAATAGAAACAGAGGAAAACATCTAAACCTGAAAAAAATCTTCGATGAAACACCTCAGTTAACATCATAAGGGTGAAAGATTGATTGTTTCTATGTGCAAAATACTAACAAATATCTATGGTATTAGAGTCTGAACTGACAAAATGTTAAGATACAAATCCACACAAAGTGCTCAAAATGCGTTATATTTCTACATACTAAGAATGGACAACCTGAAATTCAATTATGCATATAAGTACAAACTGATTAAGAATCAGAAAACCTAGATGAATATTTTTTTTACACTTCTTTTGTGTAATTGCAATAACAAAGCAGTTTTGTGGGCTAGGGCTGAGAAAAAGGAAGAGAAAACTGACTTCAAGAGGAGTATAGAGACTTTCTTGAGTAAATGCTTTTTAAAACGTTAGCTTATAGTTACACCACTGTACATATTTGTCAAGATTTGCCTGGGAATTTTATTATGTTCAATACAAGCCTTTCCTATACTTATTCATAACTAAAGAACAATCAGAAAATGAACACAAGGTGAAAACAATGTTTTAAGTTCTATCAATTTTGCTACTCAAAGATCACAACCATCAGCTTTGTGTGCATCATCATAGATAGTTATCAAAATAAAAACTAACTCTTGTGTAATATTAAAAGCGAACTAAGCTACCTTATAACTATAGCTCAACAGTTTTTCTCTTAATTCTAAAATATATTACAAATATACTAACATTTCTATTTTTAAAGCATGCACTACAGTTTTCCTAGTTAGACATGAATAAACTTCAGAGTATGCAACATTCTGCCATGAATTCTATGAATTCTATGACCATCAATAAAGTCTGCTGCTCTCAATAAATACTTTAACATAAATTTATAAATGTTTCTCCATAAAGTAGAATATTAGGTTTCTTAAATAAAATTTAAAAACTACAAAATGGAACAAAAAATGTTAACTTTTGTGGGATATCAGGACAATCAAAAAATAAAAAGAAGGAGAGGGAGGGGAAATGATTGACAATACAGCCCTCATATATGGAATCTTAAAGACCCCAACGACTGAACATAAGAGCAGAGACAATACAGTGTTTGGAAGAGAAGGGTTCTCTGCTGTCATCACCGTTTCCTGACGTTGGGGAAAGATGCAGTGCTCAAGCATCAAAAGGCTACTCTCTTTAAACAATTTGATGGCGGTGGCAGTGGCGGTGGAAGGAAAAGCCCAGGCTCTACAATGTCATGAGTGATCCTATTAGTTCCACAAGAGTAAAATCATACAGTCTACGTATGTGGTCTTTTCAGCCACATCTGTCATGAACCATTCTTATATCATGAAATGCAAAGTACTGAGCACGTGTTCACTAGATGAGACGGCGAAGTATTCACCATTTGATTTTTCTCTCAGAGAAAACTTCTGTAGGATAGCGGGACAGTTCTTTGCAGTGCACACTTAGGGTTCCTAGACTCTTCAGAATCTAGTCTCAATATAATCTCATCAATAAAGAACAAAAAATTTTAGCAAAATTATGTAAACAAAACAGAAAAAGTAGATTTTTCAACTATTATTTTCTTGATATTCAAATACTTTGGCTATGAAACATTGGTAGGACACAGGAACCAATTATATAAATCCTTAAAACATAGGAAAATTTACATTAAGCAATGACTATACAGCAAATGTCCAATAAATGCAACTCATTATTTTCAAGACTTCATGGATCAATCACATTTTCATTAAGCATCCTGTAAAACAGTTTGATATTCCCCTCCAAAGCTTTGCTACAATAAAACAGAACTTTTACTTATTATAGAATGTTCAGAACAATAAAGGTTTTATTTATTTATTTTTACTTATTTAAAATCTTCATGCTCATTTTTTGGTAAACTTTTTTACTCTAATTTGCATTATTTTTTAGGAAAAATACTTACAATTTTCCTTATAAGATTGACTATTAGTACACAATTTTAATGAAATAAATTATTAAAATTATTATTATTGAAAGGTAATCAGTTCTAAGAAATTAATTATATAATTCCACATTAGATAAATTGTTTGGGATGATTCTAAACCCACTTAAAAAATGATCTGCACATCTGATGTGTAAACAGCCATCTAAATCTCACAGACTTGTCAGTCTTTCAGTAATGAAGTCGGGAAAATAAATTCACAGACACCCTAGTGAATTGGCACTGTAAGTGACAGAAGCCCTTCTAAATCCTCTGTTTACACTGGGGATTAGTGAAGTAGATTTTGAGTTGCACACTGAACAGTCCATGGTCAAGGGAACCTGCTCCCTGGCAGCCTGCAGGGCATAAGGACAAAGCATGGTCCTGGTAGGAAGTGACCCATAAACATATTCCTACCCAGGATTTATACAAAGCCAGTCTGCCTCACAGAAACTCCATATGACCATTAACTGGCCCGCAAGGCCTGCCAGGAGGCCTAATTACAGGTCTACAGAGCCCAATAACAAAAGCTGAAGGGCTTTAGCCTAGGGATGACCTGCTTTATACTGACTTGATAGAGTCCATGTAGAGGACCCAAAAGAAAGAGGGTTAGCTTTAAAATTCTCCCCAGAGATCCAGCATTGTACTTGAGTCTAGAAGGCCCACATGCAACATACTTCAGTTAAACATACCACTCTCTCAGAATTAGCATTCAACGACTGTCTGCTTAACATCTGCTCTAACACGGCGAGTTGCTGTGCCACTGTCAGACTCTCACTGATAGCTTTCTTCTTACTAAACACCACTAAAGGTAAATAACAGCATTCAAATATAAACATGGGATAAATGCTAAAACAGACAGAGCACATTTTAAAAGCCAGTTACTTAATGATTCTTATGTAGAAAACAGTAGTTTTATCATTTTTGAGCAACAGAAAGACAAACATCAGACTCACTGTTGGAAACAAAATTAAATTAACATTATCAATTTATTTTGTATCTAAGCCACACAAACTTATGTAGAACTTTGAAGAAAAAAATTTTAACAAATACTTAAGTAAACTAAACTATTTAATGTTTTACTCTTTATTTTTTTAAAGTAATGTTTTTAATTCTTAAAAATATCAAACAATTGACGCATGCAGCATGAGGAAGAGATGTGGCTCAACTTCTCTTTAATAACTTCATAAAGTCACTCAGGAGATGTTATAAAGAACAGCCGCTAATTTCCCGCCTCACATTATATTGGGAATGCTAAGGGCTTTATTGTAATAATTTATTTCACTCTCATAATAGCTCTGAAAGTTCATATTGTTATTTTCATTTTATGAATGAACAACTGACATTCAGCAAGTATTAACAATGTTGCCATTGCTTTCTCAGCGACCAGGAGCAGCACCTCAGGCTCCCAGCTGCAGAACTAAATATCACATTTCAATGCTTCTTACACTCAATTGCTGACATTTACTGGAACAGTTCGAACCAGATAGCTTACAACATTTTACACGTATTAACCTAAATTTCGGGAATAACAAGATAAGGCAATAAAGGAGAATGACTTGCTTAAGTGTAAGTTATGTTAACCACTGAACCAGCTACAATCTAGACTACTGGCATGCATGCCCTCAAAGAGACCACACAGAGAAAATGAATAGAAAAACCATCGATATAAAGTGTGAATGAACTTTTTCATCATTTGCTCTACTTGGAAATAGGGAAGTATCCTAACATGAAAGCTCTGTCACAACAGATCATCCTACTTCAGGGGTCAGAAACCTATGGAACAAGTTTCTCGGTCAGCTGTGAAACAGTAGAGAGCTCTCACTGACCCTCAAGTAGTAACCTTATCAATTTTCTTCATTTGTAATTCTTGGAATCACAAGTATTTAATGCTAGACTGAAAGAGTGTTGCAACTCCTGAGATCATAAGTCTATGTAAAGGAGAAGGAAGGATCAGGACTTGGTTTCAGAGTACCTAATGGGTAAGTGGGAGGGCAAATCTCAATTTAACATACTATAGAGGAACTAAGGCATTTATGGTATATTGCTAAGCAAGACTTTTGACTTGAATCCTAATGTATATACGCATACAAGTAATCTGTGTTTAACACTATCCAACTTTCAGCCCAGGAAGGGTCACTGAAATGGAGGCACCTGAATTTAGGACAGGAAATCAAAGATTGCAACGTTAACCTAGATTTTCTAAAGTTAGACAATTAGATACTATGAATATTCTATATAATTAAGGGGAAAAAAGCTTTCTCATGAATTGAACTTTAATCTTTTTGTATTATCAATCAAAAACCTTTCAGAATCTAAAGTGGATCTGAAGCTAGAACTTATTGTACATTAAATCTACAAAAATAAACTATGCATTCTGCAATATTCTCTGTTACTCTACTTTCTGCCCAATAAAGCTCAAGCACTGAAACTAAGGAGAGTAAGAAATCAAAAGTCAAAAATCACTGAATTTGCTTCCTAACCAGCTATGCAAGTTTTCATGATACTTGTAAAATGGAGTTAATTACCTAAGATAAAGGATTTATAAAAGTACTCTGAAAATTTTAGGCACAATTCAAAGTGTTATGAACATTATTTAGATGATATAGTACTATTCGTAATATTTTTGTCATGTACTAACTTAAGGTTTACGAGTACATTTATATAGCCTTAGTGTCTCATAGTCATCAAAAACTGTATTTTTTGGAACATCACAAAATTCATCCATCAGTTACGATTAGCATTTAAATATTTCTGAAGCTGTTAAATTTACTTTTTAGATGAGCATATAAAGTAATAAGCAATTGGAGCATTTCATCAATCATTTCCCTGTCCTAGTTCCCCATGCTGGCTCCCTTCCCTTAGACAGCCATCCATTCTCCTTTCATGTCATATGTATCTATGACTTTCTCTGCATCCCCACATTAAGATTTCTTCCAACATGCTCATAATCACCATTCTAGCTTCATAGTCTGCACACATACATGCAAATATACACACATATGTAATTTTAATTTTATATTCTGTATATAACATGGTATTTTGTTGTCTGAGTCTGCTTATTTCATTTACTATTCTCAGTTCCACACAGTTTCTTGCAAATGTAATGATTTCATTTTTTTTCAGCCAATTAAAAATTCACTGTCTATGCATTACATCTACTTTGTCTGTTCATCTGCCAATTTCTGGCTATCATGAAATACGCAGCAATGAATACAGAAGTGCAAGTATGTCTGTGGTACTCATTAAGGTCCTTCCAGCAAATGTCCTGGGTAATATGGTGCTTCTAGTCAGAGTTTCTTGATTAACTTCTATTAATTCCCTCAGCAGCAAGTATTCAAAGGTTTAAATTTCAGGTTATTAGCTCTCAGGTTATATTATATATTACATATATTATATTAGTTCAAGTTATTATAGGTAATGACTTATCAGAGATTAATAGTCAGAATTTTATCGTGGTGTTACGATAGAGACAAAAAACTAGTGGAGAAAGGTAATAGGAGAAAACGAAACAAAACAAAACAAAAAAAGTGAGCAAAATGTTCTAGGCAGAAAGAAACAGTCAATTCAGGGAATAATTACAGGTTAGTTATGAAACCTAAGCAAAGAAATTTTTCGAGTTTGTCACTCTCTTGGGCACACAAAGGACTCTACATTCTACTACAGAGACACTTGTCCAGCTATGTTCAAAAAGCTAGATGTGCACTAACAGATGAATGGAGCAAGAAAACGTAGTACATTTACACAATGGAATACTACTCAGCTTTTAAAGGAAGCAAAATCACAAAATTTAAAAATCATAAAATATGAATGGAGCTACAAAAAAATCATCCTAAGTGAAAAATTCCAGACCAAAAGAGACAAATACGGCATATATTCTCTTATATATGAATGTCAGCTCTAAATAGAGCCCTCACCCCTACTGACTAGTGCTCAAGGTGCTGAAAGACACTCTCCATGATACCAAGGAGAAAGGTAAACACCACACAGCTACAAAAGCTTTGATCTTCAATAGGGGCCCACCTTCAAGACAGACTGCTACAATCGTGGGATAAAGCTTGTGGCAGTAACCAACCAATATCTGGTTGGATTTAAGGCCCACACCATGAGATAGAACCCATGTCTAGCCATTGCTAGAGTGGCTAAAAACCTGAATAGATAGGACACAGACCTGGGAGAAAACCAAACACTATTGCTCTGCTAAAGGAATATAGCAATAAAATAACTCCTAATGATAGTTTATTGTATCGACAAGTCAGTGTCTTGTTCAGCCATCAAGAAACTTCTTCTGCACATACAGGAACTAACACAGAGAATGATGCGGAGAGAGAAGGAGGAGGAGAAGGAGAACTAGAGGAAGAGAGGGAGGAGGAGAGGGAAGAGAAGAAGAGGGAAGGAGGAAGGGAGAGGGAGAGAAAGAGGGAGAGAGAGAGAGAGAGAGAGAGAGAGAGAGAGAGAGAGAGAGAGAGATCTTTATCAAACCCTCCTCCCAGGCAGAAAGATTATAAAGAGCCAATGGCGATGGAGGATCCCAAGGAAACAAGGCTTTCTAGACACAACTGAACCGAAGCACATAAGAACTCACAGAGACTATGGCAGCATGCACAGAGCTTGTGGGATCCCTGCATAAAGAGGGAAAGTGGACACAAGCCCCCATCCCTAGCCTAGAAGCTGTCTCGAAGTGTCGCCCACTCTAAAAGGAAAATTCAGTTAATCCAAAGGAGTCCCACTGGGTATACAAGGCATACTTGATGTCAGGCTCCAAGCCTAGTAGTAGGCAGCCAACACATATGAACTCAATGGTATTTTTGGAGATGTTCTGTCTCAAAATGACTGGTTTGGGCTTTTTTTTTTCCCCTTGCTGGTCTTTGACTCATATATTATGATTTTGGATATTGTGATTTCATGTTCGTGTGTGTGTGTTTCTCATGCTTTTTCTGTTTTCTATTTTTAGTTTTAAATTCTAGCTTGTTGTTTAAAATTGGATTGTTTGTTTTCCAAAGAAAGAAAATAAGCCTGGAGTTAGATGGGTGGCGAGAATCTGAGAGGATATGCGGAAGGGTAGACGGAAACCGGAATATACTGTACAAAAAAATTTTCAAATAAAAATATGCAAATAAAAATGAAAGTGTGTAGATCCATTACACAGAATCTAAACAATCATGAACAGGTATAAAGTTGTTTTTGCATTGAGAGACAATGGATAATTTTTAGCAAAGAGGTAGCATCGTGAATCGGTGCCTGAGACACAATGGTGCAGACACAACAAGGAAACCCTGGAGTGAGCAGGATCAGGCATTTCACATGTTGCTTGTTGTCACAGTAGCCCTGGAAGACAGTCACCATCCTTACCTCTCACTGACGATAGACTTAGAACACAGAGAATCTCCAAATCTAAAGACTTTCAAACAGCTAACTGAAATGGATAATAATCTCTAATTGGGAACAATAGGGAACTGTTTGTATATTGCAATAGAGAATAAAAAACTGTTTAGTATGGAACACTGTTGGGGTTTTGAAGAACTGAAGAACTGCCAAATGATTCCACAATTATTCCTTTAAAAAAGTACTCTCAGAAACTAAAAGCAGGGGCTCAGATTAGTCTGTGCACTTATAACAACGTGAATAAACAGAGTTCAGATGTTTTATCACTGAGTGAATGAATGTATAAGCAAATTGTACACAAACATTCTCCAACCATAAGAAGAAATGAACCACTGATGTGTTAAAACAGACCACACGAGAGATATAAAAACCCACACATTACATATGGCATTTCAGAGACAGAAGGCAGATTGGTGGTTGCCAGAAAGAAGAAAGACGAGAAGAAACTATTGAAAGTGAGGGTTGTCTTTACTCAAGCTCTTCCTCTGCCATTCTCCATGTCTGTATGGTTACTGATATTCCACACCACCCAGCTACCTACTCTCCCTCTGAGGCAACAAAGTATCATTAAAAGTTAACACTGGATACTTTTCAAAGAAAAATAAAACATCACATAATTATACATCAATCTATTCATAGTAGTAGCACGAAAAACAGCAGTTTGGTTTTAAAAAGTGGTCACTGAACTACTGGTAACAAATGGCAGTGTAAAGCTTTCATAATAAAGCAATTCAGCACAAGGTATATAGGTATAAAACCTATTCTATATATTAATACCCTATAATTTCAAAAACTTATTACTATAGTAATTTATAATAACAATAGTTACTGCAAAAGATTTAGAGAGAATGTGCACATATGTATTTGCTCCAAAATATAACATCTGTTGTTTGGTGGTCTGAAATTATCATTGAATCCTCAATTTGAATTTGTCAGAATGGAATGTATAAACTCTTTGTAACCGTTAAAAAGTAAATAATACACACAGACACACACACATTTCAAGGACTACATTTAGATTTAAAGTTAAATTATTAGTATGTAGAAGACAGCATGGATTTTTTAGAGATATTTAGAGAAGTAAATAAATGTTTTTGTGAAACTGTACCACTGGGAAATTAAACATGGCATTTTAAAATTAGATGGCAACAGAATACGCCAGCCAATGAATTAGCCTATTGGAATTAGAGGAATTTAATATAGCACTGGCCTTATTTTCCCAAAAATGATGAAAATCTTAATTAATCAATTGTAACCTATACAAAAGTTAAGAAGAAATAGATTATAGCCTTAAATACAAATTACAAAATAAAAAAAAAAACTTCCAAAAGAAAATGTCAGAAAAAAAAATCATGGTCTAGAGTTAAAGAATTTTTTTATCTCTCCAAAAGTACAATCCATAAAAGATAAAAATCAACATGTATTTTATTAAAATTAAACTTTAAAACTAATACCTGTTTTATAAATAAACATGTAAAGAATGACTTTTTAGCACATATCATTTTATATTAGCAATAAATAGGTGACATATCCAAATACATAATCTAGATCCAAACATATTATCTAGATTTGTGAAAAAATTTAAAACTAGGAAGAAAACTTTTAACTCATGTGTAAGCATGCTACCAGCCTAGGATTTATTTTTTTATTTCATAAAAACTTTCAACACTTACCAGCAGCTTCAAGGACCATCTGTAGTCTGGCTTTGGCCTGCTCAGCTGGTGGCTAAAAATCAACCATAAAAGAAATGGACAGGTCAGTCTAAACAAACAGATTGTAAATTAGAGCACTACTAGGTATTGAAAAGGAAGGAAGCCTCACCACAGTCACTATCACTACCCATCTAAACTCGACCACAGCAATACTGCACAACCAGTTCACTCACCTTTACTATAAAATCACCTTTTAACTAATACAGTCCAAGAATGATGGAACTCTGTGGTTGTTTCCTAACACTGTTCCAATAAGCCATAACACAAATAACTGTAAACCCAATAAGATGGCAAAAACCATGTATTTAAGAACATATTCTCAAATCGTATTACTTCTTTGTATATAGAAATATTTAAGTGATCTATCTAAATTTAAATAAACTAACAATTGAAGTTTTGTATGTGGGGGAAGTCAGGCCCTAAAATTAAATATTTTCTAATTGAATTTGAAATGAGCAATTATGCAAAAGATAAGATATAATGTACCACACATATTTTCAGTTCCCATTTCCTCCCCTAAAGCTGTTGATCAAGAGAACTTTGACTCAATTCTGGTGATAAGGTTGAAACTAACTTTCTCTCCAGCGATTTCATTTATAAGATTTTTAAATGATATACTTATGGTATCCAAACACAGATTATACCCTGGTTATATTATAAGTGATCAGTTAAAAAGTACTTTACTTTAAAATAAATTTATAAAGATGTCTCCATAAAGTAGATAAACAATCTAAATAATAAAAATTTCTCTTATGAACATAAATGCAGATATGCTCAATAAGATACCTGCAAACCAAATCTAAGAACACATCAAAACCATCATCCACCAGAATCAACAAGGCTTCATGCCAGAGAGGCAGGGATGATTCAATATACAAAAATCAGTAAATGCACTCCATCATATAAACAAACTGGAAGACAAAAGCCACATGATCATCTCATTTGATGCAGAAAAGGCCTTTAATAAAATCCAACATGCCTTCATGACAAAAGTCAAGGAGAGATTAGGAATACAAAGGATGTACCTGAACACAATAAAGGCAGTTTACAACAAGCCCATAGCCAACATCAAATTAAGTGAAAAAACCTCAAAGTAATTCCACTACAATCAGGAA
>JAQHUG010000039.1:6365015-6375453 GCA_028555095.1 Dicrostonyx torquatus | reverse complement strand
CTGGCTGTCCTGGAACTCTTCTGATAGACCAGGCTGGTCTTGAACTCACAGAGATATCCGCCCGACTCTGCCTCCTGAGTGCTGGGATTAAAGGCGTGTGCCACCACTGTCCAGCACAGTTCCCTTTATTTAGCATATGTAAGTGTGTTGTGGAAATACTACAGTGTCCATGTGGAAGTCATATGACAATTTGTAGAAAGTGATTCTCTTTCTACTATGTGGCTCCTGGAGACTGAACTCATAATCAGGACTGGCAGCGAAAATAAGCCCTTTACTTTATGTTTTTGAGTTAGTCTCTCACTAAACTTAAATGGCCATGGAGCTCACAGGATCCTCCTCTCCCTGTCCTCACTCCCCAACACTGGGGCTGTAGGTGTGTGACATCAATTTTGGCTTTTATATGGGTGTTAAGATTTGAACTCAGGTCTCTATATTCACACAAGCAAACACATTACTCCCTGAGCTCTCTCTCGCCTCAATTTCTTAAAAGTCATATTCCTTGAGTCAGCAATACTTTTTAAGCACATGAGTGACTAGGGGGGGGGGAGTGGACGTGGCTTGTCTTTTAATGGGACAGGGTACCCAGGAGACAGACAAGGCCAGCAGATGATAACAAATGTAGAAAAATCACAATAAGTGGACTCATTCCAATTACAGAGCCTCAAAAGAGTCCTGTATTGTTATAGGAAGGGAGAAGGGGAGGGTTGGGGGGAGCTTGGGGAGTGGGATGGTTGAGATGGAGGAATGGTGGCTATGGGAGCAGGGAAGAAGATATCTTAATTAAGAGAGCCATTTTGGGGTTGGCAAGAAGCTTGGCTCTAGAGGAGTTCCCAGGTGTTCACGGGGATGTCCCCAGCTAGGACAGTAGAGGAGAGGGTTCCTGAACTGGCCTTGTCCCGTAGTCAGACTGATTATCTTGAATATCACCATAGAACCTTCTTCTGATGACAGAAGAAAGAGACAGAGACTCACATGGGATTACTGGACTGGGCGTCCAAGGTCCAGTTGAAGAGCAGAAGGAGGGAGAATATGAGCAAGGAAGTCAGTAAGGCGAGGGGTTGGTCCACCCACTGAGACAGTGTGCCTGATCTAATGGGAGCTCACCAAAGCCAGCTGGACTAGGACTGAATGAACATGGGATCAAACTGGACTCTCTGAATGTGGCTGACAATTGGGGCAGACTGAGAATCAATGATAATGGCACTGGATTTGTCTCTACTACATGTACTAGCTTTTTGGGATCCTAGTCTATTTGAATGTGTACCTTTCTAAGCCTGGATGGAGGGGGGAGGACCCTGAACTTCCCACAGGGCAGGGTACCCTGCCCTCTCTTAGGACTGGAGGAGGAGAGGGGAGGGTTAGTGGGGAAGCAGGAGGGAAATGGGCGGAGGGGAGGAAGTGGAAATTTTGAATGGTATAATTTATAAAGCAATAAAAAAGGAAAATCACAATAATATTTTCATTCTTTTCAGGGAAAGCAATATTAATTTTTGAAAATGAAGTCATTTAAGATCACTTCCAAATCTTCTCATGCAAGCTTTTAGTGTAGTATAGTGTTAAAATTCTTGAGACAACAGAAGACATTGAAGACTATAAACCTATAGCATATGATATCATAGATCTGATGTCTAAAAGATACCATAAATATGTTTTTCAGATATAGTTATCTGGCCAATCAATTCATATCACAGATGAATATCTCCTTCAGAAGGCAGGGAGTCACGTATCCTTCCCTGTCGTGGATAAGGAAAGGCTCTCAGCCATGAGAGGAAAGGAGTTAAAGCAGATATACATAATATACCACAAATATAATTTACTATAAAATTAATCTTAAAAATCAGAACTTGTTAATAAAAATAACTATGCAACAAATGGCTGAATACAGAAAAAGATGAGGCAGATTACTTTTTAATGGTTACTGTATGGGAGAACACTATTGTGATTAAAAGTGATGGGTATATTTTTTTAATTTATACCCCTTGAAGGATCTGATCTGCTTCCTATTCCTTTCATCAACCCATATTATAAAGGTAGCTTAAGTATGTCGGGGTAACTGTGAAGAAACCTGCTGCTGGACTGAAATGTAGCCCAGAAGAGCTGGGAAAAGGCATCTCTAGGGAAGACCAAGTTAACAGAGGTGAACAGACCCTCATAATGATGGGTTAGTTGTCTAACTTACATTAAACAAATCCTGAATATGTACCCATCTATCGCTCCAAGTTTTCCCTGATCTGGGTTCCAATCTTGTACGCTCCTCCACTTCAGGCCTTAACAGTTATGCATCCTAGTAAAAGAGAAAACTTACACTAGATACTTGGGGCACAAAGAACCCTTAACAGACTTTAATATTAAGGAAGACAGGGCAACAAGATTCCTTCCTTGAGCAACTCTGCCTAAAGTCCAGGCAGGAGGAGCAGTTACATCATACAGGAAATAGGGAAATGTCTTGTATTCCTGGCAGCACCTAGTGGGGTTAGCAGGAGAAAGTTTAGACCAATATTTTTAAAGGAACAGTAGTGACTCTTTTTCAGTTTTATTTAAATACTGGACATATACTTCAGGATGCAGATGAAGCAAGATTCCTCTAAAACTTCCACAATGTTAGGGGATATTTTACTCTAAGTACCAAATTAAAGACTGAAAAACAGGTTTTGAAATCAGAAAGTTTAGTTCTACTTTCGCACAGACTTTTAGGATTGTTCAAACTAAGTATCAGGAGAAACTCTAGAAATCCTCAGGTATGTTCCCACTGCTCAGTATCATCTGTGTCCCCGTGTTTGCAGGAAACTACAAACCTAACAATCCAGCAGCTGGTTCTGTCATTACCTTAAAAAAAAAAAGTTTCTGTCTAGAATACATGAAGTCTGAAGTGCTGGGATACATTCCCAGGGACTCAAAAGTTCTGTGATGTGTTTTAGATATATCTTGACTCAAATACTAAAAATCAAATATTGGTATAAGTCAATAAATACATAGCTTATTTTCAAGCAATCCAGTGTAATTTTAGCGCCATAAGTGTGCTCATAATATGATTTGATACTATGCAATCCCCCCAACTGCCAACAGTTGCTTTCACTGTACCAGCCTGCTGCTATAGAGGCTGTCCAAATGGGGACAACACTAGCCCTGCATGCACCACTGGTGATTTTATTCTAAATATTCTGCAGTTATAAATTCAAAATTGACAGGTAAAGGATGTTCATATAGAGTCTTTAACTTTTCAAGCTGTATTAATTGAAACTTGTAAGACTGTTAATTCTATGTGGAATTTTTACAAAAGGTAAATAAAAAATCCTATTTGACTCAAGAACAGAAATGAGGGGAAGCGATGATTTTTTTTCTTATTGCAATTCTATTTGTTCTAATCGCACCCCAGACCATGTTAAACAAAGCCACGGCTCTTAGTACAAATGAGGGATTGGCAAGAGATGGAACAGAAAGTCCCTGGCAGGAGGATGAGGCCTGAGCTCTAACAATTTCACGCTCACCCTGGAGGGAGACATCGCAGCACATAGCCCCTGCCATGGCAACAGCAATTAGCAGGGAGGTAGAGGCTAGCTAAGATTAGCATGAGCTGGGCACAATAATGCATTCCAGTGACCTCTAAACATAGGAAGCAGAGGCAGGAGGATCAAGAAGTCCAGATCTCTGTGGGTTACCTAGGGACTATCTGTTTTAAAACAAAAACAAAACAAAAATAAAAGAACAAAAAAAGAATTGTTGAATTGTATTTAAAAAACATTGTAGTTGTACATTATGTGCAGATCACTGAAAGAATGGTCTAGTAACTAAAATAAGCCGACAGTCAGAGTTTAAGTGATGGTAAAAAATTTTTCCGGGCGGTGGTGGCACACGCCTTTAATCCCAGCACTTGGGAGGCAGAGGCAGGCAGATCTCTGTGAGTTCGAGACCAGCCTGGTCTACAAGAGCTAGTTCCAGCGCAGGCTCCAAAGCCACAGAGAAACCCTATCTCGAAAAACCAAAAAAAAAAAAAAAAACCCAACCCAAAACCCCCCCAAAAAAACAAAAAAAAATTATAATTAAGATCTAATGACATAAATTTCAGTTGTGCAGCATATGAAGCATAAAAAGAGGCAGAGAAAGATCTAATAAGTTCAACATTGGACATTCAACATAAGTAAAACAATATCTTATTTATTAAACTTGTTAAATCTTTCCTTTAAACAATACTTTCATTTATTTTGTAATTTTGTTTTTAGTATGCAGACTTAGGTGTTGAGATTTGTTCGAAAGATAATTTAGTATACTAAAAACACTGGTTCTTGAGTGAGTGGTTTTAACAGTATGGGCTGACATTCATTATTTGCTGAATATTAAACAGATCATTTAGTCTCTCTACATCTCAATTTCCTTATCTATAAAATCGTGAAAAATAAAAGTACTGAAATTCCTTCAATAATAATGTAATTGGGATCCCCCGAAATTAAAAGTATGAGGTTTGATGCTATCGTTCCTGAGTTTTATGACAGAATTTTCTTTGTACCTTCTTGAGGAGTATATTATTGCAAGATTTATTGTGAGCACCTCATAGCGTATAAGGGTGTATGTGTGTGCGTGCTATGAACTATGAGCTCCAATTTAAGTGCTAAGTATGCAGTAAGACTTATACTTACTGCTATGTTTGCTGGAATTTATTATTATTACTATGGTTTACAGCTGCAAGTGCATTATAACTACAGGAATTTATGCTTAGTTTCATAGATACACATTATGAAGTGTGTAAGATTCCACAATATAATGAGGTAACCGTATTTATTCCTCCTTACAGAAAGTCAACACTTATTATTAAAATATAAGACCTCCAATTTTGAAAAATTGTATTTCTATCATTCCATGTATCCTGTTAGGAATATTCTAGTCAAAACAGAAAAACTATTTTTAAAACTTGTAAGAACAGTGACAGGATCGAAAGCATACTAATATTTATGTAGGAGACCTTCATTTGAAGTAGTCTTTATAAAAAACCGTAGTAACTATTCATGCACACTGAGTAGTAGGACTGACAGTAGCCAAATCCAGTGCAGTTTTACTTTCATTGACTAATTTTATCTGCTATACATGGTTTGACTAATTTTATCTGCTATACATGGTTTTATCTAGCATGTGAAAATACTGCTACAGAAGAAATCATCTCGGTGAATGAAGGAGGTTAAGATATAAATGAATTATTATTTTTAACACTGTGGCACAAATTTCTCAGAAATACCAGAATCACATTTCACATTGGAATGTGGGTTACCATTAAAAGCTAATTACTCATGGCTTAGGAAAAAAAATTTAATGAATCCTTTAGAACTTTAAATTATTAGAAAGTAAAACATTATCTTAATTACAAGTATCAATTGCATCTAAAGAAGAATAGGAATGCTTAGTTTTATTTTTCTAAAACAATAATATTTGTCCTAATTTCTTTAGGAACAAAATAGGATATTAAAAAAAAAAACCAAACCCCAAAGTATACATTTTCTGTTATTGTATCAGCATCATTCTCCTCTAAAGGGTCACTAGAATTAAATTACTTAATTAGTATCTTGGTCAAGCATATGCTGACAATTTATGCAAACTGGTGATAAAGTTTTTATAGGTGTGGCATCCTAAAATCATTCCATTAATACACTGTGCTGTATTCTAGATCTAACAGTTGGTACAATTTGGATAATAGCCAATAGATGGCACTGTTCCCACTAGGTAGCAAAAACCCTATAGATGACTGCATACGCACATTATTAAAAACAACTGTCTGCTCAAATCGCTGAATTTGAATTTTTCATGATGAGGAACACATATTAAAAATGAAATTAACACATCTGTATTTACTGCTTACAGAATATGACAGATTAAACAACGGCAAAACATTTACTTATTTATAAATATATCTATCATTAGACATCAGAAATATAAAAGAGAAAATATTCTCTGGTTTCTGATAATAAAATCATATGATAAGTAGAATTATCAATGGAGATATGCACAGAGACACAGAGGACCATCCTCAGAGGTAAGTAGATCCGGGAAACCGCTGCAAGGGAGATGATCCCTCGACTGGTCACAAAGGGGGAAATGAACTAGCAAAGACAAACACATGAAAATAGTGTACAACTAGGGACTCATGGCCCAGAATGGTGAGGCTGGAAGGATGTAAACTTGGTAGGGAGGTATATATATCACTCAGGGGGTCAGCTATCTAAGGACTGTGGGCATTTACTTATTTATAAATATGGTGGGAATCCATTAGAGACGTGACAGGGAGCAATGTGATCAAATTTCCTTTATGCAGAAGTCACTTTAGGCACTGAGTATTCCTGGATTTAGATACGCTAAGATTTGGGGTGGGACACCAACATAACTGCTCTGAATAGTCACTCCAGGCAACAAGCAAGAAAGATTTCACCAGCAGAGGCCAGGAGGCAGGTTTGAAGAAACAAGGAAAACTGAAGCTGTATCTTGCAAGTTGTGTCTTCAGAGTGAATATCCTTTGCGATGAGACATTCTTGAAGCTGCAGCTAGGTCCTTCCTGATGGATCAAGGCATAAAAGTACCGAGGTATTTCCTAACACCTAGCCATGCGCAGTAATGAAGTCTGTGAATTCGCAAAAGATCCCAACTTCACTATGCCATTTGCATTGAGATTTTTGAGTTCCTCCCCTCAGTGAATTTTTCTAGAGCAGTGGTTCTCAACCCATGGGTCACGACCCCTGTGGGGGGGGTCACTTATCAGATATCCTGCATATAAGATATTTACATTGTGAGTCATAACACTGGGAAAATTAAAGTTATGAAGTAGTAATAAAATAATTTTATGGTTTGGGTCACCATAATGTAATTAAAAAGTCACAGCATTAGGAAGGTTGAGAACCACCATTCTGGAAATAGGAATAAGTATCACAAAAGGCAGATCTTGTCTACCATGATGCGAGAGGTGGAGAGGGAGTCACGTTCCCTCGTCAATACGCCAACCACTTCATACATTCATAAAAATCACTTGAAAATCCACAGTGCAGAACCCAATAAGCTGTTCCCTCCTTTACGCAGCCCAGACCAATCTCTCTTTGGAGTGTATATTTACCTTCCCATTGCTAAATAAACTTCTATTTAGGCTGTCTAAGAAATTCAGCTAAATTTAATGCTTTCTTTCAGAAATCAAGAAGAAACTTCCACCAGGGAAAAACTGTTGTGGCCATGCTGAAGGAAGGAACCAACACAGAGGCCCTACTGCGTAGTGCAGCAAACAACAAAGCTTTACCAAGAGCAGTGGCAGCCAGGGGAGAGCAAGATACAGTTTCGGAAAACACTAAGGGCTAGGCTCTTAAATGGGAACTGAGAGGAGCAATGAGAAATCAAGGCTCATGTTGAGACAATGTATTTTCTTAGGTCCTTTGAGAATAAAACTAAAATGTCTATCCTCCTTTTAGCTGTGCTTCTTTAGTGCAACTTGTCCTGATTTTATCAAAACATTATATATAGCTTCATATCAACCTGTAGTGTTTTTATCTTTAAAACATGTTTAAAAGAATGACTTTAGATCTTTAATGTCTGTCCCTTCTCCATATTAGATTATACTCTGCATGAAGACAGGGCCCTCCCTCCTGATGTGGTTCACCTCCCCACACTTTTTTTTAATTTCTTTTTTGTTAAAAGAAAAATTTACACTTCCTCCCCTTGTCCCAGGCCCTCCCGCTCCCCCACTACTTCTCCTCCCTCCCCCTGCTTCCTAAAGAGGGGGTAGGATACCCTGCTCTGTGGGAAGCCCAAGGCCCTCCCCACTCCATCCTATATGCCTAAGAAGGTGTGCATCCACATAGACTAGGTTCCCAAAAAGCCAATACATGCAGAAGAGATAGGTCCCCGTGCCATTATCATTGGCTTCTCAGTCAGCCACAACTGGCAGCCACATTCCAGTTTGGTCATATGCTCATTCAGTCCTGGTCCAGCTGGATTTGATGAGCTCCCATTAGATCAGGCACACTTTAACTGAAGTTGACAGGTGGCTAGTATTTGACAAATACTTGTTCAAGGAACACCTGTGTGATGGTATGTACACCTTGCTTGCCTGTGTACTTTCCATTACATCAAATTGGCTACATTTAGTAATATCCACAAGAGATCACTCCTATTCATTAAGCCTTAAGTATGTTAGCATTTTCAGGGATAGCTGGGCTGTCTCACACGTCAAGTTAGAAGCTACTGTCCAGGATCACGAAGGTGCCTCGGCTCATGGCCGCTCTACACAACAGACATCTGATAAAGGAAAGAAAGGTATCTGCTCACCTTCCGATTCTTACCAGGTTCTTTCTGAATGAATATTTATTTTTTCACCATGTTTAATCTTTATTTCAAACCTACCTTAAATATAGTTTGATCAACTTTCTAGTTTGATATTTTGTAAAGAAAAACTTCATCCACTCACATTTAACATAAACTTCACTGACAAAGGTGGCACATATCGTGCATACAGAAGATGGAGAATGTGGGGACATTATGAAATAATTTCTATGTCAAAACCTTATATATTTGCATTTTTATGAATATGTATGAGATAAGAATATTAACAATCTACTTTTAGGAATGTCCAGGTATACAGTAGAGCATAATAACTACAGCCACAAGAATCTAGAATTTGTTTAAAGAACTAATGAACTAAGTAAAACTGTATTCTCACAGTAGGTGCCCAGATGTGCAGGAAGTCAGAGGTCTATAATTTAGAACTCATAAGCAGGTTAACCAATTTCTTTGAGCTACTTTACTTGAAATGTCAAGGAAAAATATATGAAAAAAGTGAGCTGACTGCAGAAAATAAAAATACTTATTTATATAATCCCACATACAAAAATTGGTTTTAAAACTTAGAGTAGGTATTTACTCTGAATAAATCTATATTTGAAAAACAGTTTAGAACTTAAAAAACACCCAGTCATTTTAAAAAGAAAAATACAATTTGTTCCATATATGTAGAGTAATACAAAAAGAACACAAAAGTGGATCGACCCATAAAGAACTTGCATCTTAATTAAGATGCACACTAATAATGATGAAGTCTAAGTAGTAATACATTTGGATATTTTCTAGTTCACCACTGGGGCTGAGCTTAGGAAAGGTGACTTTTTCCTAGAGCTCTATGAAAACTGTATACAGGGAAAGAATTTAAGTCATTCTTTAAAAAGAAGCAGCATGATTAACTTCAATTTATACATACAGCTTTCAAGAACAAAAATATTGTATAAAAAGAGACGTTACCAATAATTAAAAGTCATGTGACATAAGGCAACTATATGAAATTAGTTAGGCAGAACATAAAAACAAGATTCAAACTAGACACAGTGTTCTATTTAAAAATACAGGGTACACTGTTTTAGTATGCTGTCTATTCACATGCCCTGTATTTTTTTTTAAATAGATAAGTTAAAAACGATTAATGACTCTAAAAACAAGGCAAACATTTACATTTTAATAAGTGTCATTTCTTTTGTTGACTAGTACAAACACTTTAAAAACAATAATAAAGAAATACTGGGTGAATGAAAGAAAAATGAAGAAATAAATACTTTGAAATAGCATCAACAAAGTAGATCTCAAAAGAAAATTAAGAGTAAATTTTACCCTAACAGTAAGCATCATGATCTGGGGAAACAACTTAATGATATTTTAGCAAGTAACGCTATGAGATTTTATGATTTTACCAACATTAATTTTTATGTGTTTATGTAACCAAGTAAACGGTTAGCAATAAATAACTCGAGTCAACAATGCATTTTAAAAATTCTTTTTCTGAATTATCAAGCATTCTTCACTCTTTTATATTAAAACTAAATAAGTGGTTATAGAGACAGCTCATAAACTTACATTTATTATTTAGAGTTACTAGAAAATTACTAAATTTTATTTTATTTTATTTTTTGTTTTGTTTTGTTTTTTCGAGACAGGGTTTCTCTGTGGCTTTGGAGCCTGCGTTGGAACTAGCTCTTGTAGACCAGGCTGGTCTCGAACTCACAAAGATCCGCCTGTCTCTGCCTCCCGAGTGCTGGGATTAAAGGCGTGCGCCACCACCGCCCGGCGAAAATTACTAAATTTTAAAATATAACATACAAGAAACAACGTTTTCATTCACTTCTTGAAAAAACCAAATAGCACAATTTATTTTTAAGGAGATTAACTAAAGAACCTCAATGTAGTTAATATAAACATATAAAATTTTAAAATGTTAAAATTTACTTATTTCAGTTAAAACATTCATTTTGATGTGGTTTTCTAAAGACCTTCTCCATGCCTTGTATGAAAGCTTTCTATAAGAAACTATGAGTTGGACTGTTTCCCAAGGACTCTATAAGAAACAAATCAAATCAAAACAAAACAAAACGAAGACGTCAGTAAAAAGGGTCGGTTATTTTACTACCTCACACCTGTCTCCAGAAAGGTAAAA
>JAQHUG010000039.1:6352515-6362515 GCA_028555095.1 Dicrostonyx torquatus | reverse complement strand
TCTTGGTATTGATATTAACTATTTAGAACTTACAAAATAGTGACATGATGTCCACCCAAAGTTGTACTGAATAAAAACCCATTTGTATACACATATTTTATATGAAGAACGTCACTGCCCCTGGAACAGCAACTTAACATTTCAATCACATTAGCCATCTAAATCAAGCAGTAGTTAAAAACACAAGACTTCATATGCTAAGCACATAAAGGTTTTTCTTCCATCCAGGCACGGAAAGCAAAGATCATTTAGTTCATTTTTCGTCTCACGCGTGAAGGAAATGAATCCTCTCCAGGAAGGCCGTCAGTGCTGGGAACCTGTCCTCCCAGTCCTAAAGTGCTTTGCCGGCACTCTCATCGTTTTCAAATAAAATTACCACAGAAAATTGAGGTTTTCCTCAGCTACAATATTTACACAAAAAAGAAAACCACCTTGTGTTCTTCCAGGTCATGGGCGAGAAGCCACTTAATGATTCCCTGGAAGCTGTAAGCTTCAAATCTGCATCTTAGCATCCGCTCCACAGGCACAAAGGACTCCAGAGCAAGCACAGCCTCTCTCTCCTTCTGTTCAGAAGACACAGAGGTAACTTCCCAGGCCAAATCACACTGACTTGTTTCCCAGGCTAGTCAGTACCTTAAGGGGATAGTTTTAATTCTCTAGGAAAAAAGGTCCCTAGTCAGATAAGGGATAAGGAAATAAATAAAAAAGAAATAAACTATATTTTACTTGATATTACACGATACAGTAAATACCAAAATTGATTGAAGACTGTTTTAAATATTATGTAGTCAAATTTTAAAACGTTATCCTATAATAAGCCTGAAAAATATATAAATGTGCTTTCAATTTTCCTTTTCTAACCAAAATAGATGTTTGTAAAGTAAGTACCAACTATAATTTTCTTGTATGGAGAAACGCATTACTCCACACTGCTGACCGCTGTGTTTGCTAACCTCTTCTTGGACATACTGTAATCAAGGTACCAGAACTGGAAATGAACCAAAACTCTCAAAAGACAATGGTAGCATTAATTCACAATATTTTGATAAAGATTCATCAAATACCAGGTTCATGTATATATGTATGTACAATGCATCCATCCCAAACAAACAAAAACTGTCTGCTGTAAGCATCATACATATATTCCGATTCATGTTTAAGTAAACCGAATGCTAATTAACATATGCAAATGTTGTCACAGAGAGCTGGTTCGGAGGATGGCTGCTAATAAACATTAGAGTGATGGCAGGTAGATGCTAGAATCATATTTCAATATCACTTTCCATCCATTACAAGGAACATGTATTAGTACAGGGCACTTAGAAGTAAGTACACAATGAAGACTGTAGGGGAGAGGTTCTAAGCATACAGTGTAGTATTTTTCTCACAGCCCACATTGGGTTTGTGTAGTTTTACATATGACATCTTCCTCTCTATATAACAACGCTATACTTGTAGAAAGTAGAAAGCCTTATGCTTTGATAAATATCCATGCACTATTTTGATACCCCAGTACATCAAGAAGGAAATGAATAAAATGAACCAGCAGCTATGTGCTTCCTCGAGGTCACAAAATAAAATCCCATTCTTCTAATCCTTATGGTGTGGTCTTCCTAAAATCCAAACTACACAGGCTGTGGTTGATAAAGCTGGGATCTGGTGCAGATACAATGAATAGGACTGAATGTACTGTTCTGTAGAGACATTTTCTATTCCGACTTCTAACACTTTGACTTGGGGTGGGGAGGGCTACCTACATTGCGTATTTTCTCTCTATTGCTACAGATAAGCTAGATCCTAAGAAAGCCTGTGAATATACAGCATATCTCCTGGGATTCCCTGCAAAGAGGTAACACCTACAGCCTTCTGTACTATGACACCAAAAACATGAAAAGTTATTTGGTTACCATGTGGGTTCAGGGAGGCTGACTTTGAAATCTGTGATGATGGCAACAGAAGTTACTGAAGTGCTTACTTTTAAAAACTTTAAGAAGCATGGATGCATAAAAGTCAAGAAAAAAACATATATCAAACAAAAACCAGCCTATTAGTAACAGCTTGAACACAGCTTAACGTCTTGTTTTGGCAAAGTCCAGGTTTGACAGTATATCTTCACAAGACACTTTCCCTCAAAAATGAAACAGGCAGTCATCTCTTTGGCAAGTAGAAAGGACTGGGGTGGACAAAGAAAGGGTCTTATGTTCTGCTACTTGGAAGACTGGATAATAGTTATTAATCATTTATTTTAACATGCAACAAAGTTGCAATTGATCAAAATAGATCCAAAAAATGAGCCACTAGGAATGGGACTCTTTCTGACTAGAATTCGTGTTGGTTCTCATGTTTAAGACTTATAAGCAGTCTAAGAAATCATGACAGTAATAAGAAATTAACCCTGAATGCATGTCGAACTGCTTTAATTTGCAAACATTCATGAAGTACCCCTTTCTGTTAAAATGAAGGTCTTCTGTGAAGAAAACATCACGTGGTTTCATTTTATGACCACAGTTTGAGGAAAGTATGTTTATCTACATGCGTTTTTTCTCCTGAGCATCCAATAAATACTGGCTTAGGTAAGAAACGGAAGCACTGGTAGTTGTAGTGAAGCCCGAAAGCAGTGGTGCTCAGCCTTCCTAAGGCTGCGCCTTTAACACAGCTCCTCATGCTGCGGTGGCCCCCAGCCATAAGAGTATATTTATTGCTACTTCATAACTCTACTTTTGCTACTGTTATGAACCATAAACATCTGTGTTTTCTGATCGACTCAGGCTAACCTTGTGAAACGATTGTGACCCACAGTTTGAGAACCTTAAATACTGATGAGATAATGAATACTTTAAACTAGCATTATATTACAATATAAAATGTATACATAGCACTGGCACATTCGAAGTAACTATATTTTCTAATTCATTTGTTCAATTATAAAAGGTACTTCTCAGAATAGTGGAAAATCAGTTTCTTTTATGTTTTCATGTTCATTTGATAGGTTAACTTAATACTAAAATATATCAAATGTATAGACTATGATTATGTTTGTGTTCAAGGCAAATGTTATTCTGAGAAGTAAAATACAGCAGTTTGGTTTATAAGTTCTATGTAAATTAGGACTTGGTAGCATTATTGATGAGTATATAATAGCAATGGACTTATCTGCATTGCTGGCAGGCAGCAGCATAGTCTTACAAACCACTGATGGACTAAACAAGCTATTAATGATAGTTGCTTTTCAACACTCAAAAAGGCCAGACTGTGTTGTTTGACCACAAAGACAAGGAGGTCATCACTTTCAAATGTTATACAATGTAAGAAACACAAATGAGACCTCTGTGGGGAGACGAAACCCACAGGCATGGCTCCAGAGTTCTTTTGCCATTCAACTATTAATAGAAAGCAAATCTCACTTAAAGCTGTAAATTCTTATAATTCTTTCATCAAAAGATTTATTATCACTTATTTTAATTGTCCTACGTTGAATACTATATTATTAGTACTAGCATGCAGCTATAGTCCTAAACAAATAATAATTCAATTCAATACACAGTAAAGGAGAAACAAAAAAACAAAGGAAATTAGTGCCTAAAATGTTCCTGCAGAGTAAGGAGAATATTTTGCCCTCTGCATCTGGAGTGTCCACCTCCCTAGGTTTATGAACCCGCTGACCTGATTCAGATTCTTCACCTGATCCAGAAACGTTTCCTTGCAATTCTAGACTGAACTTTTTGATTTATTTTTCTTCCTAGTGGTTCTGAGAATAACACTGGCTTCACTTCAGATTCCTGAAGTGCATCACCTCAGGTCCATTTCTAGACCCTGAAAACCAGGATCTGCACTTAAATATGATTCCCAGGGAACTGGGACGCATGTCCATTTGTTTAGGTGCCTTCTCAGAAAAGAGAGCAAGAGACCTGTAGAGACACCATGCCTTATTGGCCACCACAGTGTACTAGTACATCAGGCTTTCTTTTCAGTAACAAAAACTAAGAATATTAACTTTCCTTTTAAACAGTGACAACTTTTCAACATGGTTCTGTCTGTTAATATTTCCCTCTACCAAGAAGAATGGGTATCATTCAATATTCAGTTTGCCTAGATTACAGTAATGGGTGTGATGTAATCAAATGGCAAGTTTTACCACATGGATCTTTCAATAAGAGATATAATAAAAATGCATGTTCATATTATTAACAATTATGGGACTACATTAAAAACTCTGTGGAGAGTAAACACTTCAATTTAGGGGTTCAATGGGGGCCGAACTTATACTACAGAAATTTAAACTATGAAATAGAAGAAAAAACAACTTAATAAGACAAGAACTTATTAGAGTCAATCCTCTACAACTTTGGAAGATCATTAATTCCAAAACAAAGCAGAAGAAACATTATCACGATTCACTCCCTCTTCTATGCCTGCAGGGAGACACACTAAAAGACAAACCTCTGGAGCCAGTGCTAGAAAGCCTTTTATCTCTATGTTATGCTTCATCAGATAAATGCATTATTTCTTTAGTGTCATTAAAAGATTTAACTAAGCATTAAAAGTGGACTTTTAACTCATTTTCTGTATGTGTCTTAATATGGTTATTGGGTTCTCTGAGCTACTGTAAGTTCAGTTCTGCTGATGACTCCAGCAGAACACTGCAGGACGAGCACTGAGGACTCAAGGGCTATCAAAGCGGGTGCTTGCCGTGCAGTCACAGAGCACCTGTTAGCATGTGCTTAGCACATGCAAGGCCCTGTTTGAACACAGCACCACAGTTTTCTAAAAGGTGGTTTGTAAAATTTTCTTTTATGAATTATTAATTTCTCTTTCTGAAGTAAAAATATCCATACGCTACTTTTCATCACTAAAAGCAGCAGTAAATTTAAACCATAGCTGTAATCACAAATTAACTTCTGGAGCTGGAGGACGGTGGGAGAAAGTCCCACCGGAAAATGTCAAAATACTGAAAACATGTTTCTTACAAGATGGGGCTTGGAAGTGAGTGGGACCAGAAGAGGCAGCAGAGGGAGCAAGTCTTCTGCAAGAAAAACTACAGAAGCTGAATATAGGGCAGTGGAAAGCAGAAAGAAACTTCTAACAGTTCAGAGACAGCTGACCACCTTCTCCCCTCTCTCCTGTCCACTACCATCTAGTCACAGGCCTGCCCATCACTGTGCTGCAGAAAGGCCATCCTTGACCTAGAAAGCATGTCTACAAAATGTCTAGATTAAAAATGAATACATAAAATCATTCCCCTATAAAATTTCTTTAAGAAGTAAACATAACATAAATCAAAATATTTTATAGCTTAAAAATTGCGTACCAGAAAATGATCCCAAAGCATAATACTTCGATAAATACCTAAAGAAATCTTCATATGAATATTTAAAATATAAAAACCAAAATGGAAGATTTCAGAAATAGTGAAATATAATATGTAAAAAGAATAATAAATCTGAATGAAAATTTAATAAAAGATTGAGTAAAATGAGAAATGACTGTGACTAAGGGCAAAGACAAGTAAGAAGCTATAGCACAGACAGAGAGACACAGACACATACAATGAGTACCTGGAGAGAGCAAAACAATGGAACAGAGCCAATATTTAATAGTATAATACCAAATTTCATGAAATAATAAAGCTTAAATCCACACATGACAAAGTTTAGTTTGTACTCACAAGTAAACAATAAACTTTTAGGCTTATTTGAGCAAACTAGGACTTTAAAGGACAAAAAAAAATGACAATATCTCAAGGCAAAAATAAACGAATAAAATAATTATACAAAAAGGCTGGCAGAAGAGACATCAAGAGGAAAGTATAAAACAAGGTATTAATAGAATCATATTCTCAAGAGTTAAAGTAATGTAATGCAAGATGGGATTTAGAGAAAGCTAAATTATCAATCGAATGGTAAGACTCTAGAAAAATAGCTTGGAATAAGCAAGATGTCAGGAGCCTTCTGTGAGAAATATACCAGAATATGAATTTCTTCTGAACAGGAGAAAAGCCGGGCGCTAACAGCAAGCTGAAGCTAAAACCATATATTTAACGTTAGAACCATTTGTAAAACAACATGCGAGGACAGAAAGAACAGCACTGGACAATATACGTTCCAGGGAAGTTGTGAAGAAGAAGGGGGTGGAGAAGGGAATTGCAGGTCCACAGGAGTGAATGGGTGTAAGGGCTTATCTCAGGAGGCTGAGGAAGTGAGCCAAAGGGAGAGAGAAGATACCCACTGCACCCAAACCCACCCTGCCCCAACTTCAGAGTCAGACAGTTCTCCACAGCAGCTGGATGTATACCACAGCAGCTTTTATTCTGAATTATCTTTACATTTTTAAACAGTCTTGGAAGATACTGATAGGGACCCAGGGTGTGGAGGCAGCTGGTACTTAAGTAGAGCAACAAGCTTGTCAATCTCGTGGGCAAAAATTCACAGTTCCTTAAAGATTCTTACACCTTCAGTTCCTGAGCTGTCACAGGACTCAGTGAGCACAGGACATCACTCCCTGAAACTGGAGGTTCCAGGGAACCTATATGCCGGATTATCTGTGTGCTGTTAGTAATAAAGCATTTTCTCTGGCTGGGGAATCTCACTTCTACTACCATTTAGGAAAACATGTGGCAGACATAAAAGACAAAGAAGGTAAGGGGGGACTGATACTGTAACTATGGGTGACTGCCAGGACGAATAGAAAAAACAAGAAGAGCAGGAGGAAGATACACTGCTTTTCAATAAGAGGAAACAGTGTAATTAGACTCTTGATGATCTTTGTAATTCATATCTGTGAGAGTCTGAGCACTTGTCCTAGAGTAAATGATTTTACTCTGGTATCTGGTATCTGCTCACTAAACACACACAGTTCTTGAATAACTATCTATCCCAGAACTCTTTGTTCCCATATTTTAAATATTCTGAAACCATGATTTAGATTCAGGAATTATATCAGTATCTATGTTAATGTGTGTATCTTAAATAAAAATATACACTCACACCCCTATCTGGGTATTTTTATAATTACCCACTTAACATTTTTCATTAATTATATACCACATCAATTTTTCTACCTTGAAACAAATGGGTTTATTTTTAACAAGCAGGTATGTTAACTGATAGCATAAGTTTATGAAAACAATTTTCTTACTTTTCTAAAATGACAAAGCTACAGTAAGTGAGATGGGTCTTGTTTCTCTGTTTTTGGTAACAGGGATCCAAGCCAGGGCCTCCTGCCTCCTACAGAAACACGACTGCCCAGCTACACTCTTCACACCTCGACTACGCTATGGGTGAAATCAGGAAGGGCAGGTTTGAAATACTTGATCCTCTGAATGATATATATATATATATATATATATATATATACTCACACTGTGTTTAGAAATGCTCTGGTCTTCTACAGTCTTGGCCTTTATAAGACGTTGTGCATGTTCTCTTAAAATGTACAAATACTGTTTTTCACTTACATATAAAACTTTTAGATAATTAGTTATTTCATACCTTACTTAGTTCCCATGAGGTTATATCAGTATTTACTGAAAGAATATCAAAATACTGCACATTATAAGACTTTTTAAAAGGAAAATTATACCTATATTTTAGGCTAAACCACAAAATCTTGCAACATGTTTCTTAATTGTTCACCACAGCAATACTCGTAGCCTCTGAACATGTAAGGATGCCGTTCATGTCAGAGCATGTCAGAGATACAATATCATTTGGAAGTCTGATAAGAAAAAACTTAAAGAGGATGGCCTTGTAACAAGGTCCGGAATCCTCCCTTCAATGTCATTTTACTTGGTGCTTCATTGGCAGGTCTTGAAAGTTTTATTTTTAAGTTTTTAAATTACACATGAACTCAATCTAATTTAATTTATAAAAATGAAGTAATATTTATTATTATTTAGTGTGTATGTGGACATGTCACTGCACATGTGGAGGTCTCTGTGGATTTGGTTCTCTCCTCCACCCACCTTCACAGGAGCTCCTGGGATTGAACTCAGGTCAGCAGGCTTGAACAAGGCAAGTGCCTACAAAGAGAGAGCCATTTCCCCATCTGCCTTAAATAATATCATGGAAACATGTAGCAAGTGAGCTTATTCAGGAGACTCGGGTGTATCCAGTGCAGCTGAGAATCTGGTCATAGAAAGCAGTGGATTCCAGTGTCTGTAGCCAGAGTTCTAATCTTCAATGAACTGGTGCAGCATTCCTGGAGCAAGGAGTCTTCCAATTCCTAACCTTTGACTTTCCCATATGACTATCCAGCAGTGTACCTAGATACTCTTGCTTCCCACCTAAAGACTACTGCTAGATTACTTTTCCGCTAGCTGAAATTCTTTCAGATTGTTTCAAGTGAACTGAGGGATCCAGCTGTAACAAGAGGCTATTTGAAATGAGCACCTTCTGGGAGAGGGAGATCAGTTTTCTTCAGCTGAGTGGCACTGGGTATGTCTACACTTTAGGGAAGGCCCCATACTCAGGAGCAGTGGATCACTACAACTCCATACTTTTGCTTCTTATGCGTACTTTTAGTTTTTTTCTGCTACTTTACTTTCTGTTATCTTTTTTGTTGTTTTGACTACTTTTTTGGGAGCGAGAAAGAAAGAATGAAGTTTGGAAGATTTGGAAGGAATTGGGAGAGTGGAACAAATTTGATCAAATACATCATATGAAAAGTAATAAAGCCAATAAAAAGAATAAGGGAGGAGCTCACAGACATGAACATGCTAGGCAAGGGATCTTTCAGTAAGCTAAATCTCCACCACTTCTTATGAAAGTTATCTTATGTAGGTATTGTATTTTTGATGTATTATAATTTCAATATTTAGCAGCTAAGAGTTTTGAAAATATAACACAAATTAGTATACATTGTAACTACATATTGGTACTTGAAGATTCCTTTAAAATAAACCCAGCCTTGGGCTGGAGAGATGGCTCAGTGGTTAAGAGCATTGCCTGCTCTTCCAGAGGTCCTGAATTCAATTCCCGGCAACCACATGGTGGCTCATAACCATTTGTAATGAGGTCTGGTGCCCTCTTCTGGCCTGCAGATATACACACAGACAGAATATTGTACACATAATAAATAAATATTTAAAAAAAATAAACCCAGCCTTTTAGAATGTCTAGCTTTAACAAACAAAAATTCTTGTTCAAAAAGATGCTATTTTTATGTATTACAAACGGGGATTGTGTTGATATGAGAAACAATTTGCAATAAAAGAGTCCGTTTAGGTCATTTAATCATTTCAAATGTTTTTGAATTCTTTAAAAGTAAGTTTGAGAGATTTAAAAGAATTGTGCTTCATTAAGTTTTGCATGTCTTTACTATACCATATAAATTGTCTTTTCTTATGATTAAGAGAAGGTTACGATGAAATGATTGCTTGATGTACATTTATTTGTGCAATTACATAAGAATTTGAGTCTTCTATGGTTTGGCTTTGTTCATTTCTGAGAATGATGTGAGGGAAGGCTGTTGGTGTTTTTCTCAACCTCACCTCTCGGTCTTCCTTAATGTTTGAAGAGCTCTACTATTCAGCAAATTGTCCTGAGAGAGGGGGAGGAGGAGACTGTCTGGAAAGAGGGATAGAGGGAGGGAAAAAGAAAGAAACAGAAGGGGTATCCATTTATACGCAAACATGCTTTGTTTTAATATATACTGGAAGGATAAACTAGAAGTCAATAAAACTGACTAAGGATGGGTAGAGAAGGGATTAGAGAGGAAGGGAATGACACATCTCTGAGAATACCACTATATGATTCTGACCTCTGCAAGTAAGTTCATATCATACATATTCAAATTTATGATAAAACCAACAAGAACAGACAAAAGCATTTAAGCCAGATGCAAAATCCACAAATGAGTCCAACTATAGTCCAAATGAATACTATCACTATACTCAATGACGGAAAACTGAACACAAATAACAAATTATCATTAGCAGTTTTGTTTTTCACTTATGCAATAATTCTGAAATTATTGTATATGCATATAATACAGGACATGAGTA
>JAQHUG010000039.1:6318003-6346832 GCA_028555095.1 Dicrostonyx torquatus | reverse complement strand
TTCTTTGTATATTTTGGAGATCAGGCCTTTGTCTGATGTGGGGTTAGTGAAGATCTTCTCCCATTCAGTAGGATGCCTTTTTGTCTTACTGTCTGTGTCCTTTGCTTTACAGAATCCACGGACACTACTGTTAGAGGAGTTTGTTAAGCCACTTGGATCCTCTACAATACTGAGTAAGTACTCTTAACTGCTGAGAAGACTGCACTGTATATCAGCTTATTAATGACAAGTGAACTTTAAATTTCCTACTATGATGAAGCAATATTTTACTTCAGCATGAAAACAGATCAAGTTTTTAACTATTTGTTTTAGGTTGGAGAGACTGCTCAGAAGGTAAGAGTATGTACTACTCTTGCAAGGGATCCTAGTTTGCTTCCCAGCCACCACACCAACTGGCTCACAACTGCCTATAACTCCAATTCCAGGGAATCCCACATTCTCTTCTGATCTCCATGGGCACCTGAACTCACATGCACATACCCCACATACACACATAATTAAAAATAAAATAAATCTAAATGTTGTATACATGTGAGCTTGTGTAAGGGATTATGCACACCTGACTGCCAAGTGCATGCATCACATAAAAGAGGGTCTTGGCCTCCTATAGGCAGTTTAAATTCTGAGTTACACAAATAACTAGAGAATGCCCTTGTGAAAAGAAGGATTTCTTTGCATTCCAGTTCAACTACACACATTTGAATTTATAATAAAATTTGAAATAATTATAGTCTCTGCTCATACCTTGCAGTAATTATTTCTTGCCTCTTAGGATTATGCTGACATCAGAGGTTAGATGGAGAGTTTCACTAGCCCTTACATCTCTACACTGAATGTATAGTTTTGCAAAGGGTGCTAAAAGCAGCAGAAGAGAACGGCTAGAGACAGGACCAGGCAGCAGAGAAACTCATCTCCTCTTAGCATGTTGCACTAGGCATTAAGAATGGAGGTTAGAAGAAATGAGTGGGTTTTCAAGCAGCATAGCCTAAAGGATTAAAGTCAAGATGCTCTGCAAATATGGTGTAGTAAGACAGAGATAGCAACATTTTCTGGGACTCACCCTGTAGGCCTCAAACTCACAGAGACCCACCTGTCTCTTCCACCTGAATCCCGCGATTAAAGACAAGTGATACCATCTCTAGCTGCAATGATACATTTTAATATGTGTTTTGAGTGGCACATCTGACAGAAACTAGACAGTAACATTGGCACATCTCTACGATCACTACCAAACACAAGCAAACACAATCTACCAGAGGTTTTGTTATTCAATAGCCTTAATTATTAAGACCTATGTACTTTTTGTTTTTGTTTTGTTTTGTTTGAAACAGGATTTCTCTGTTGCTTTGGAGCCTGTCCTGGAACTCACTTGGTAGACAAGGCTGGCCTCTAACTCACGGAGATCCACCTGCCTCTGTCTCCTAGTGCTGGGAGTAAAGGCGTGTGCCACCACCACCCAGTTCACGCACATACATTTTTCTGTTTCACAGGTGGCACCTAATTTGAGACTATCCTCTTTTCTCACCTAATCACTACACCAGCTTCTCCCTGAATCTCAATGGCTCCTGCCTTGTTCGGTGTCAATGCAGCTTCCATAATAAACTGAAATCTTTCTAAGGTACAAGTTTTCTTAATATGTGTATCTTACCAAAGCTATACGACATGGAAAGTGACAGTAATAGCCAAGTTGAACACACTATTAATAGTTTTCATTCTTAACGAGTTACTTATCTCTCTCTCTCCCTCTCTCTCTCTCTCTCTCAAACACACAGAGAAAGAGATAGATAGATAGATAGATAGATAGATAGATAGATAGATAGATAGATAGATAGAGACTGGTCCTTTCTTTTAGTCTCCCCCAATTATCATTTTTACTAACAATAGGATGAAAAACAAACTTTTAGAAGTCCTAAGCTATGTTTCAATCACTGATTAAGAAAATGCACCACAGGAATGCCCACAAGCCAATCAGGTGGAGGTTATTTTCTCATTCAGGGTTCCGTCTGTCAAGTGACTCAAACTCTGTGAAACTGACATAGAACCTGCCAGCACAAACCCTATCACCAAGCCACAAAGAGCAAGGGGTTTTCACCTGTGAGGGTTATCCTGGATAGAAAGTAGCATGAAGAGACAGGGGTGGGAAAGGGTCTGGTTTAAAGTTAGTGTTGTTGAAAAACGGTACAGTCTTACCACTCCAGTTCTCAGATTAACCCGCACTAAAATGCCCGGGAAGAAGATTCTTCTGTAAGAGTAAGGAATAAGAAAGCAGGGCGGGGTGGTGCATGCCTTGCCTTTAATCCCAGCACTCAGAGGCAGAGACAGGTGGATCTCTGTGAGTTGAAGGCCAGCCTGGCTACAAGAGCTAGTTCCAGGAAAAGGGCCCAAAGCTACAGAGAAACTCTGCCTTGAAAAACAAAAACAAAAGAAAAAAAGGAATAAGAAATTTCTGAAATAATTAACATGATGAACACAAATCAAAAAGACAAAATAACCCAGAAGGGTTTCCCAAAATGTTTTTAAAAATGATCAGATGATTCTAAACTAAAAGTTTAATGGCAAATATATTTACATTCCCAGTCTCCTCCAAATTTATACATTAAACACCCCTCAAAACAACAAAGAAAAGGCAACATGAATGGCTTTTATGGGTGTTTGATTTGCTAATAAGACAATAAATATATTATCTTGGTTCTAGAAGCAGAATATCTACATTTGAATTTAATTTCTATTACAAATACCCACACAAGCTTAGTGATTACCCAACTCCACAGAAGCTACAAATGGGCACTTGAGAAAAATTAATGCCACAAGATAAATATAACTAAGTCTTGCGTAATGCATATGTTGTTTTAAAAGAATACGTAAAATAATACATACGAAGGTCCATTCTAAACTATAAGGCACTATAGAAATTATGTTGCAGCAGGTGACATTTAGTACAAAAGACTAAAGAATCATTACAGAAGCCTTAATGATTTTCTTTTTTAAATAGAGACACAAACTCCAAAACACTGATAAAAGGATCTTCCACAAATGGTAGCAGACCTGTCCTCTTAGTGGTCTGTCTCTTGGGTTGTCCCTGTCATGACTTCATCAATATTTGTGCAACTCCTTTTGCCCTGTGCTGAAAGCAGACTTAATTCAATTATAGGTCTCAAAACTGATAAAATGGTCCTGAAGTGGAAAATGGGAAGAGATTATTGGCAAATGAATAAAGATTTGTATCGAACTAACACACAGGAGTACAGCAGGTCTTTTTTTTTTTTTTTTTTTAAATCATTCCCTGTCTTAAATCTTCTGGGAACCATGAGTTTCCCTTCCCCTCATGCAGCACATCGATTTCTGAATTAGACTGCAATATTAAATAATTAATATACTTGCCATGATTGATGCTCTGCATTAGTTGAATATTAGGTTATCAATCAAAATCCACTTGGTTTAATGTAATAATATTGAAACAGTGTCACGAGTTGTTCATCCAGTTTGTAGCTGAGGCAGCACAGATAGTAATGTTTGTAGAGCAGGGCTCTAGAGCAGGAAGTGCAGTAGCTCAACACTGGGAGGCAGGCATGGTCAGACCGAGCCTGAGACGCCAGGGTGCACGCCTGAACCATGTGCACCCTATTGTCGCAATCACACAAACAGACGCCATGACACGCAAGAAAAGCATGGTAATAAAAGAGTGTTATTTTACTTTTGTTGCAAAGGAATGTAATTATTTTGCTAAGAGAAACATGTCCAAAGTTCAGCTACTTTCTATAATACAGCCTGTTTCTCCGTAAGAAATAACTAAACAAAGCATGAGGATTATTTTATTCGTGCTATTCTAAAATCTAGTCTTACAAGAAAGGGATCAATTCTCTCTCTATCTCTGTCTCTGTCTCTCTCACCCCCTTTCTCTGTATTGAGTACAATAACAACCAAAGAAGTTACTATTAACATTATAATGGTCTACAGGAGAGAGATAAAAAAACAACAATAAATGGTGTATAGCTTGAAATATTCTTCCTTCTAATAATATCTCTTTGATTCTCAATATTTTGTAAATGACAAAATATTTATTGTATATTAAATATTAAAAAACAACTGCTTGTTTCAAGTAAATATTAATTTAATTATATCCTATTATTCAATCCAAAATTTGTTACTGATCCACTATGAATGTAACATTTTAAATGAAATTTAATTAAAAGACCTTAAAAAAAAAGCTAACCATTGATATGTGGAAACTAAAAAAAAAATACGTATATGTAAAACCTTTGCAGAAATCAAGCTAAAATTACATTATTTCATTATAACACACCAATAAAACATACTGCATGAAACTAATAGCAATATTATAATCATTTCATTGACAAGTTCTTAGTGAATAAAACAGAAAATAGACTCTTATCAATAACATATTATTCTACATAAGATGCACATTCACTTGATAATTTTGAAAAATAAAAGAAATTCAATAAAATTTTACATTAGGCTTTTGTAATGAGCTAATTAATTACGCTATTCAATTTTAAACTGTCAATGTAGACTTTTCTACAGATAAAAGAGCTAGGATCAGAGTTTACTTTGTGTTTTCTCTTTTATAAAGCCCAAACTGTATGAGTTTGGTTTTTTGTTTTTTTCATACATTATAACAGTCAAAGTTTATAAATGCTTATAAAATACACAAATTAAAAAACTAGATTTTTTAATCTGAAACAATTATATTTATCAGATTCTATTATTACCTAATCTAATGAAAAATTGAAAATAGGAAAATCTTCAATTTTCCGCTCTATAACTTACGAAATGTATTACGTTTGTAAAATCACATCTCAACTCAGTTTCAAACCTTACATTTAAATCTCAAGATAAAAAGATAATCACATACAATAATGTAGAAGTCATTGACTAAATACTAGTGATAATATGACAAACTAACCAGAGGTATAGCATTTTCAGAATGAAAAATACCTTTATGTAAGTTTTAGCTTATTAATCATCTTGAAATCTATGTATGCTTAATGTCAACAAGTTAAAACCATTCTTAATTTTAAACATGAGATAAATAGAAACTACACTGGCTAAAAATCCACTAAGAATGCTATGCAGACCCTGAAATAAGCACACTTTTATACCATGATCTAAAAATACCCAATAACATGATTACGGTCCAAATTATTATTTCAAGACTTTTTAGCTTCTTCTTAACATGCTTGTGTAGCACTCTCAGCACTTTCTTCTTGGCATGAGAGGGTTCTGAAAGTTAGTGGCTCTACTCATACTACAATTCAAAATGGTGATTTTCAAGTATTTATGTTTTACATGTGGTTTTTGTCTGATCAATTATTATATTCATTAAGCTAAACCCTAGAACTCATATATCATTTGCACAGGTAAGTACGCCATGGTTGTTAAAATTTAAATCTCATCCTAATATCTATCTTAAGGACAAGCATCTGTGAGTATCCACAATGTCAAGACAAGATGAAATTAAACATGATAACATCACGTTGTGATGACACACAATGAGCTTACTCTAATGGGAGAGTGAGCCTTTAAGCTGGCATGGGTAATTGAGCTACTTAAAGTGGGCCACGTAGACAGGTTCCGGAGTACACAAAGGTCCGTGGGAAAAGAAAAAAGAGCCAACTATTTAAGTCATACTCTAGGTTACACGCTCAATGGGACAGGAAGAGAATTTGTCCTTAGATTTGCTCCAAAATATTCAATTTTAAAAAGTTCTTCAAACCCAAGAGACTTGGAACTCAAACTACCCTGGATTGCGGGGCGGGGAGGGGAGGGGGAGGAGGGCAAGGGATGGTGGGGGCCTCGCAGCACAGAAAGTTTGCTTATTGAATTATAATAATCATAACATAAAAACAGCAGGAATATTGAGACATGGTATCAACATCTTAGACACTTAAAAATGCACTGCCAAACCAAGATCCAGCCAGAAAATATATGGTGCATGAGCTCCCGAGCTCTACAGACAGACTAACATTCCTCACCAAAATCAGTCCTCCATCCCCTGAGCAAAGATATTGTACAACTCAGTATCTTTCTCAAAAAGAGAGTCACAGCCAGTCACCTGCAATCAGCAGGTGAGATAGCAATCCATTCGCTACGACGTCACGCGCTCAGCCAATGTCCTTGACCTAGTTCAAGAGAACTCCTCACACACATTAGAGCGTCTAGGAAAGGTTGCAAAAAAAGGTTGATGGTGGTTGGACCCTGAAGGACTGATCATATTTGGGTAGACCAAGTAAAGAAAAAGGGGTTAACAGGCATGTGAGCACCAAGGTGTAGCAGGACAAAAGGTGAAGTATGGAAAGTGATTTTCCCAGAAAGGGTACATTAAAGGTAATATAAACTCAACTCTTACGTAGGTTTCCAGGCTCATGTGTGTGTGTGTGGGGGGGGGAAGCCTAGAAACCATGAAGAAGTTAAAAGCTTTTATTCTTAACCAGTAAGTGTATTCTGCTGTGGGACTGCAAACAAAGACTATCCTAAAATGCTCAAAGGTGCCATATGGGCTAGAAGTGACCTTACAAACAATACATGCTTATTGCAGAGAAATTCAAATCACATCTGGTTCTAATTAAGGATAAAATAAAAGGCACCTGAATATCACCAGCAGTGATAATAGCTTCAGTATGTTATGGCTTTTCTAGACATTTTTACACAATGCGTAAATACAATTATTTTCCTTACAAATGAGATCACCAGACATAATTACATAGATTAAATGTTATTAGTTAATTATATACTGCAAACAGTTTAGCTATCAAAAACTGTACCTACATATAACATTTTAAATGTTTATATAATATTCTGCTTACAGATTTGCAACATGCTAGTTTATTTCTTATTGTTGAACATTTGATGATTCAAATTTGTATTAATAATAAAACTGATGTTTAAAAATTAATCTTAATTTTTACAAATAATTTACAAATTTTATGTAATTTTAATTTCTTTTGAGGATCAGGTATAAGCAATTTCAGAAAGAAATAAATCAGTATCCATATTACTTAACCATAAATGATGTATATTCATTTGCTATATTTATATAACTATCATTTATATCTAATTTCTATTTCAGAAAAGCACACTATAGAGAATTATGTCCCAACAATATCATAAAAGCACTATCTGCCAGATTGTACGATTTGTGTCAACAGTCTCGAGATAGAGTAAAAACTATCATCATCACCTGATAGAATTGATACAACGTGCAATACTTGTATATTTCAAAAATCTCAACAATTCAAGGGTCACCATCAGTCAGTTATTCAGTTATTAAATTCTTTAGATGCTATTTCCTTCCACGTGTTGTTCCCCCATTTAAACAGACTGGTAAAGTTCAGAGGGATTGCACTCCAGCTTAGAACTCAACATTCTAGCTCAAGTTGAATTAATTAACATTTTTACAAGTGTTTGTGAGTCAGTGTGAATACACACTTGTATGTGCATTCACATATGTGTGGACACCCACCTGTGTCTGGATGATGAATGTGCACACGAAGGCTTGAGAGTGATGTTAACCCACCCATATGGCTAGTCTGTCTTACCAACCTGCCTGGAGGATTTCTCCACCCTCAGAGCGCTGCTGACAGCACTGCCCACCTGGAAGGTGAGGATCCAAACTCCAATCCTCAAGCCTGCATAGTCAGCAAGCACTTTACCCATAAAGCCATGTTGCTGGCCCTGACTGCTGGTTTTTATTTGGTTTTGTTCTAAGTCTTTGCATACTTCTTGTCTGAGTGAACTGATTTGCTTAGAGACTGAGCTTCTGAGCAAACAAAACATATTTGCCAAGAACATAGGTATTTGAAACTTTAAAGGTATTGAAACTTTATAAAAAATAGTTAATTCTTTTTATATATGAAATAAATGAAGGTTAGAGAGATGTAACAGGTCATACAGTATACATTTCGGAGAGAAAAAGGAAGATTTGAATTCGGGCTGCCTGAACTGTAATGAAGGTAAATTTAATTACTGTCAATTTGGAAAAAAATATTGTAAGAAAGTAAAATTTTGCTGTATTCTTCTGCTCTGTATTTGGCACTTAGATTGGGTTCCAAACAGATCATGGGTTTAAGTAAAAAGAACAACCACTAACTAATATACTCTTGTATAGTGCATGTGTTGAGCCTGGTCATTCACGATTTGTATTTCTACGATATTCACAACACAACTAGATATGTAAAAATAGTGCAGTGCACAGAAAATGTCTGAAAATTCAAACTGAATGTCATTTTGCACATAAGAAAGAAAAAATAGATGGTTCTGCTGGATGCAAAGATTCAAGGACTCTGCTAGAGCAGAATAACATTTCCTAGATGGTAACTGGAAAAATACAACAAAATTCTTTTTATTTAAATTATTTAATTATTTATATACAGCATGAAACATATGTACTTATATTTTCATATTTTAAAAAATTCTTAATGATCCTTAAACCTTTGATGTGACAAAGTTCTACTTTTCTAAGTTTAAGTTCAATGATAGAGTCATAAGACAATAACCTTGTTGTATTTAATTTTCCAAACGAAAACAAACCAAATGTCTAATGCTGGGAAGTAAGATATTAATATCAATAAAACAAAGACTTATACAACCATTAAAATGATGATGTAATTGTGTATTTTCACAAAACTGATCATGTGGCATAATAATTTAAACTATTTCAAAATGATAGGATATCTTCGTTTGTAAAATAATTAGTTGTATGAGTTCACATGTATGAGAGGGTTCATCTATGTTATAGAAAAAGACACAAACTAAAATGTAAACACTACTGATGAGTGCCTTCTATATTCATCCTAATCCTTTCTTTTCATTTTGTATAAAATGTTTGCAATGAAAATGTATTACTGTTGATCCAAATTAAAAATATTTTACAAAAATCCTCATAGCAATTTAGGGAATAATACACTACCTTTATTACATGATTACATGAGCAATAAATTTGAGGCTTAGAGAAAGAGGATAAATTTATAACGTAGTAGAGTTTGTTTTATTTGATCCAAAGCTAGAACTCCATCTGTAAAAAAAAAAAAAAATGTAGTATGGAGTATTAACTAAAATGAGGCTGAGTTTATACCTAATCCACATTTTTCCTGTTCTCCACATCGCTGCCAAACTTTCTCATAAATTATTTATGTGCACACCTATTACCTTCACCATTTAAAGACACTATTCACACTTCTGTTCAGTTTTATAGCAGCTACACTGTCTAGTACAAATGTAATCTTCCTAAATTTGATAGAGGATTATGGAGGCACAGATGAATTACATTTCGTTAGACGACAGGAACTGAAGTAGAGATAATAGAATCATAGCCACAATACACGAGACTGGAAGGAAAGATGGAGTCTTCCATAGGTTGTCTGGAAAGACCTGCCATTTGTATCAGATTTGGTTGCTACCACTTTACACAAACATTCTCCAACCCTGACCTCCTTAATCTATACCATCACAATTGAAAATTACGTCATTACCTTTGCTCTAACCTTCTATGTTTAGCTAATAATTTTCTGATATTACACACAATGGACCTCTTTTCAAATGAGTTCATTTTCCTCCCAAAATTTTGCTCATGAATATAGCTACCCCAAACAGTCTTCTCTTCCCTTAACCATCATTAATTACCATATTTAATGTCTATGAACCAAGTAAAATCCTACTTTTGCTACAGAAAAGGTAGTTTTTTAATCTCTAAACATGCATTCCTTTTTGACATTTAATGATTACAAACCATCACAGTGCATCCTCTTCACGAGGGAATCGAATGCTGAGATGGAACCCTGAGAGACAGTTGTCCTTGGTCACCAGCAAAGTGCCATGACTCCTGTATATCACCTCACAGCATGAACTGAAACACTGTGTCACATCACGCTCACCACCAAGAGACCCAGACCCCAACAGATGAAATGACAGAGTATCATGTTGTATCTTAAGATCACCTTAACTGTTCTCATGCAAAACTCCCCAGTCTCGCACTTGGAAGTCAGAACCTTCAGTGGCTTCCATGTATATATTTCCCAATTGACTTATTTAGGCACACTTTCTGCTTTACTACCATATGGAAACTTTTATTGTTTTAAATTCTGACAGATTATTAATTCTGCAACTTGATGGAATATACTGTGTATGATGTTTCCACACATGCACATTACATCATGCACTCATCCACACTGGATGAGCAGACATGCTTAGGATGGCAGCGTTAACTAAATCTTAATATTAACCATCTATACATTAAAAATAAAAATCCTTAGAACTTGATATATAAAGGTTAAATCAATCAATTATATTTATGAATCACTAACATTATTATCTATCATTCACTGAATCAGAATGGAAAGAACATTGGAAGATGCTCACCCCCTTAGTTAAGCAAAAAGAATGACAACAAGATTGCTAAGTTGTTTCACTTAGCTTCTGTAAGTCAAATTAGTGAGTTCTTTTTATAAAACAATTTTATTATTTTTTTAGTTATATATAGAAGGTTATGGCAAAGACAAAGACACGATCTTCAGATGTAATTTACAGACAACCATATTCATGAATCAAAAATTCTAAGACAATTATTAAGATGCTTTGTTGTAGGGGAAAGAAGTAATTTTTCTTCAACTTTCATAGGTTCTTACTGGAAATGGACACTTATAGAAAGATAGGTTTCAAAAAGAGTATGTTTATTACAATGTGTATTTTATACACATACATGATATATGAAAATGTAAGTTTATAAGCATGTGTATTTTACATATTCAAAGAGATGACTTTAAACTCCTGCTTACATAACATTTTCTAAAAAGCACAGTGAAGTTTTACAGAAATGGCAGAGTGGGACACAAGAGTACAGATATTTTTTTTCTTTTTTTTTTCTTTTTTTGGTTTTTCGAGACAGGGTTTCTCTGTAGCTTTGGAGCCTATCCTAGAACTAGCTATTGTAGACCAGGCTGGCCTCGAACTCACAGAGATCTGCCTGCCTCTGCCTCCTGAGTGCTGGGAGTACAGATATTCTTAATCCTCTAGTGAGTTACTTTTCAACAAACCCATCATCATATATTGAATTAAAAGTTTATTTAAAATGCCTCACTAGTAAAGCAATTCAGCATAGCATTAGAGTATGCTGTGGTATATGGGTTTGGCTAGCTGTACATGCCGTTGAGCCTGGCACCATGGCATAGTGTAGCCAAGAAAAAGAGCAAATTTCAAATACAGTTTCTATTGAATGTGTTTCTTTTTCATAATACTACATAGTAAAAACTAGCTAAACAACTAACTGCTGTGGGCAATGGTCTTGTACCCTATAAAGATTTGTCACTTGTATTGGTTTAATAAAATGCTGATTTGTCAGTAGCCAGGAAGGAAATATAGGCAGAGAGACCAGGCAGGAAGTATAGGGGGGTGACCAGAAGAGGAGAATTCTGGGAGGAAGAGGAAAGGCTCCATCTGCAGTCATTACACAGACACAGGAAGCAAGATGAGAACACTTCATTGATAAAAGGACCAGGTAGGACAGAAGCCTCTGTCAACAACTAACTAACTGAATAAATAAACAAATAAATAAATGAAAGTAAATCATAAGCTGACCCAGTTAAGTCAAGAATACTTCCCATTGCCTGAGGTTTGGTTTGAAAGATCACAGAATTTTGGCCTGGGTCCAGATTCTCCAGGTAACATCCCAGTTATTTCTTATTTTCATAATCAAGTTTTTGGGACATTTATACGTTCTTATCTTCCGCCAGAGCTGAAAGTTACCTTTGAAAAAGTGATCAGTGGTATGTTGTATGCTTGTTTGTTCCCAGCTGCTCAGCACAAAAATAATCACACAAAACCCATATTATTTGCAATACTGTTAGGCCAATAGCTTTAGCGTATTTCTGGCTAACTCTTATCAGTGTATCACCACAAGGTTGTGGCTTACTGGGTAAAGTTCCCACATCTGTACCCTGTGGGGCTCCATGGCTTCTCACTGCCTCTGCCTTCTTTCTCCCAGCATTCAGTTTTCACCGCCTAGTTCTACTCTGCCCTATCAACAGGCCAAGACAGTTTCTTTATTCATTAACCAATAAAAGCAACATATATACAGAAGAATTTCCCACATCAGCTATACTGTCAAGTTCAATAACTAATTTTTCACCAAAATCTCTGTACTCTTCATAAGAATTATTGTGCTATCCAATGCTTTCTCTTTCAAATTCTCTCCTTATCTTCATTGAGATTATATCATTTGGCTTTTCTACACTTCGTAATTTTAAAAATAAGAAAACAGACTTGCTCAGTGTCCTTTGTAAGTTCATGCTCCTCTGTGTACCTAGTGATGTCACAGGTTTCCTTTTTTAATGCTATGTTTTATACTACTCTGTGACAAAAATATATGTCACTCATAAATTCAAGATGTTAATACATTGATCCAGTTGCCTATTTTGAGATCCTTCTTTGCAGGTTTCAAAACTCAAAAAAACAAAAAGGTTTAATGGATCCAAAACTGATTTCTTAAGTTTCTTCTTAAAAACCAAGTCTTTCTGGTATATTCTATTTCAGAAACAGATCACATCATTCCCTCATGCTGAAGCCCATAATCCAGGAATCAACTACCTTTCCTCTCTTTCTCTCTCTCATGGACCATGAAGATCATTACTAAGACCCACACACCACGGCTTTTAAGCAGCCACAGAAACTACCTCAATTATGTCAACTATCAGTACACTATTCCAAGAGTCATAACTCAGGGCCTAGTCTTTAATTCTCTTGTAATTATTTTCCTCAAATTTTACTTTTATATTGCCAACCATCTACCCCCAAAACAGGTCATAATTTCATTAAAAAGGAGTGTAGTATTATCCTGTTAAAATATTTTCTATGCCTTTCCTTTCCCACTGAAGCATTATAATTTGTCATCCAATTGAAACTATTTGCTCAATAATTGTACGGTTAGTCACTACCCAGGGATCAGATTTTGTGTTAAATGTCAACAATATAAAGTGCAAAAAGTGGTGTATGTCCAATGAGCTTAAAGGCAGGAATGAAACTGCCACACAAATACATGATTAGCAACTAATCACTGGGTATTAGTGGTTTAAGTAGTTAATATATGAAAAACATTTAATAACATATAATACTACAGATGCCTATGAAATAAAATAATGGAAATATAAGATCTAGTTTGGGTCAAGGACTTCTTGCTTCATTGTCTTCCACTATAACACTCTCCTTCAGTACTCCTTTTTTTTTCCCTGTACTTTTGTTTATGCTGTTGTGTTTTGGTTTTTTTATCATCTTTTATAGAGTTTTCTTTGCTTGGATTTTTGTTGTTAAGAGAGATAGAACATGAAGTTGGGTGGGTAGGGAGTTAAGAAGGATGTGTGGGAATTGGAGGAGGAGAAAAAATAACATGGTCAAAATATAATTATGAAATTTTAAGAAGGTAATAAAGAAAAAAAACTAGTAACTCTCACAAAGTACAATTAAGAATCATAGTACCAAGCCGGGCGGTGGTGGTGCACGCCTTTAATCCCAGCACTCAGGAGGCAGAGGCAGGCAGATCTTTGTGAGTTCAAGACCAGCCTGGTCTACAAGAGCTAGTTCCAGGACAGGCTCCAAAGCCACAGAGAAACCCTGTCTCAAAAAGAAAAAAAAAAAAAAAAGAATCATAGTACCTTGAGCTTCAAATCTATAACCAATAAACAAGTTATGTAATTTATATATAAGTATACACACACACACACACACAGCCCTTGATCATTTTATCTTTAAGTTCTTTATTAATGGCTTCAACATCCAAAGGTCCCAAATATCAGATTTAAACAACCAGAGACAGAAAATATTTGAAAAACATAACTGCATCTGTATTAAATATGTTCAAACCTCTTCCCTATAATTATTCTCTAAAATATGTCAACTATTTGAACACCAACAACATTGTATTAGGTATTTCAAGTACTCTGGGATGATTTAAAGAATACACATCTATAATCTACTTTACATTATAGATTTGAGCATACATCTATAAACCAAACTCTAGCAGATACAGAAGGATAATATGTTTCTCTACTTCTCCCACTTTGGTCTTTTTAGATTAAAAACATGTATTACTTAGATAGGGAGATTAGGGGCAGGGCACTAGCTTGGACACTTACTACTAAAGGAAACAGTCATTCTTTAGCTATATTAAACCATCAATGACATTTTTGGATTAGTCCAAGTGGGTCCATGTTAAAATTAATAAATGAAGAATACACTAATATCACCATGTACATTTTAGGTGATTGCAGGATACATACAGGTACATTTTATTGGTAGGGTTAGACAGAAGGTCAGTGATAAAAACACTTGCCCTGGGCTCATTCTTCAGCACCAAAAAAGGGTAAAGAGACAAAGCATGGAGAGTTGCTTTCTTAGAATGAAGAACACGAACTGTTTCATTTTTAAATCTGAGTTTTCACAATCTAGTATTTCTGGTCATTAAGGTTATCTTTGTATCATACACACAGTAAGGACCTTATTAGTTCCTAAGAACACTGTTTTCTGAACACTCCTTCTGTTCAGAAACACACAAACACACACATTTTGGTACAGAGGGGAGAAAGAAGAACGATGAAACAAATGTGGGCAAGCTGATGAATCTGGACAGGTGTACAAGGGAGTTTGTAGTCTGGCTCTTGAAATATCTCTACATATTGCAACTTAAATCAAAATAATTGTCCCAAAAACCCATATTTATATAAAAGTTAGCACAAGGTTTCAATTTCTACTAGTTGCAGTATTCCTTTATGCCATAAATTTTTATTCCTTAAAAATATCTTTCTTTTTACTCAATTACTACAGTACTTAATAAATTAAACTTATTAAATTTAACTCTAGCAATACACCTATCTTCAACAAATTTTTGAAAAATATAAAATTAAAAACTACTACCCAAAAAATAAAGTCCAAGAGAAAAGATGCAAATAAAACAACTATCATAATCTTTTGTTTTTTTATTTGCAAGTATAAAACTGAAGAAAAACAAAAGCCTGGAACATAGCATCTGTCATATCAGAATATAAAAAGATGATCCTGGCACAAAATGAAAAAGCTCTAATTCATTTGCAAATCAAGCCTGCCGGTTCCATTTCAAGCTGGCGGTAACTGTCAAGAGTTAACAAGATAATCACTTTCAATCCTGCCTTCAATGGTACATTACACTGTTATTCCATTCAATAAGGCCGTTCTTTGGGGCACTAGATGAATGGTTTTCATTTCTAACTCACACAAAAAGTTGTGGGGGGAAAAATCCATGGGGCTTAAGAAAGAAATCCCTTTATGGGCATTTATCTGCCGGTACTTGCTTTTAGGCAAAAATGAGATATTTTGAAACATCAGTGTCCATTCACTTCCTCTATTCCTTTAGGCCTTTAATCCGTTAATAAAAAATGGCATATGAGAAAAGTGCAAAACGAGTTTCATTTTTTAAATTATCAATGTGCACAAAACAAAAATTCCCTATTAAAATGATGACATGCAAATGCAACACTATGCCATCCAAAAGGCTAGGATTAAGCAATCTTCTTGCAATCATATGATAGCTTGGATGACTCTTTCATATTGTTACCTTATACACTGGGTAAAGTGTAGGTGTTCAAAATTTATATTTACCTTCTGTGGTATTTACACTATTTATTACATTCCATTAAAGAAATAATCACACACACACACACACACACACACACACTCACACACTTTCCAGATCATTACCAGTTCAATGAAAATGAATTTTAGCTAAGTGCTTACTTAAAAAAATGTTTTAAACCAAAAAGTTCTGTTAAACTGTTGGTATTTCCATGGCTTAACTTATTTTCACAAGTAATGTAGTTATAATAACTGAATAATTGCTTTGAAAAATATTAAGAATGCATATAAAATAACAAATAGGTTTTGCTTCACCAAAGCAAAACAAAAAGTATAAAGATTTAAACATCTTTATTAAAAATATACAAGTAGCATTTCTTCAAACTACTCCAGAACACAAAAGATGAAAAACTTAAATCTCTCTACTGACTGCTCCTATGTTGACCTAAACCAACAAAATTCACAGTGTCAAAGCATAAAATTACGGGCACCATCTGTTTAAGAACTACCACGTATTATTTAGCAAGGGCACCAATCTTTCTTTATCTACTCCCTCAACTCAGGAAATAACCCTGCCATATATTTCACTATAATACTACCTCTGATCAATACTGTTTTTATTTTATCGGTATTTATGAAAAACTATAATTACTATATAACCAGCAATATAGTCATTACTGGATTTTCTTTTCTTTGGTTGACATCTTTCATCTTTATCTGAGGTAAAAACAGATTTTTAAACCTCAAATTCCAAGGTATAAATAAATCCGTGTAAAATCACCAATTAGCTTATATTGCAACAAAGGATTTATGAAACCACAGTCCTGAATACTTATGATGAAGAACTATGAACTGAAATTTTAAAAATCAGATGACAAGGATTTCAACAATATACAAAACAACCCTTTTAATATAGAAAGTCTTCTAATTAGACAGTTTTCTGTAGTAAGTTAAGTTTTTATAACTTTCCAAATAATCTTTCAATAGTCATTGTCCTCAAAAAGACAAAATGATTATTATCCTTAAAACAACAAAAAGATGCAGTAAAAGGAGTAGGAAAATGGTTTACAAAGTCTCACAGTACTAGATAGATTGATTATTAATATTTATATTTTAAGTTAATATCTGGTCTAAAGTTTGTCCATGTGAACAAATTATAGTAAATCTGTATATTTAATAAAGCCCTTATAAAATTTAAGCTCTATTTAAAACCAATAAATTTGAAGCATAAGTATCTGTGTTTAATCCACTGCACTATGAAAGGATTATATGATATGATGTTATAAACTCACAGTAGCAGTTAGTAAATCTCATTATACTAAATGTTACATTTCCAATAACAACTCGAACATAGCAAGCCAGTAGTATTGGTATAGTATACTCAACAAATTATGACTGAAACACCATTACAATGTGTAATTTAAAACCAATTAAAAACAAGACTAGAAATTCCCAAGGAACTTTGCAGACACAACGTTACCTGCAGACCACAATTCTCAGAGATTACCATTGTGAATTAGATGCCAAACTGGGCAAGGATCACCTATCATTGGGGTACCTACCTATGCTTTAGTTTGGTTTCATGACCATCATTAACTCAGGCTCAACCTTCAAGGTGTCCAGCTGCAGCCTCTTTCCTCATTGGATCCTGGGGTGAGCATTAAGCAGGCAAGGCACAAAGGAAGCAAGGAGTATGAAGCTTCACCTAAGAATCAACAACTACAACAGCCATAAAAACTACCCGAGGAACAGCACAACTCTAGCAGAAAAGCCTGAAGCCTTGACATGGACGACACCAAACAGCCTGATGAACTGAGCTAGGCTTATCCACCACATCACATGTTTATACACATGTATTTGGGAAAGATGGTGCAAACCTCACATATGGTAAGCACAAATCCCACCATGCAGCTAGACCTCTAACCCTACTAATACAATTTTTAATTGTAGAAATATATATTTCCAAAATAAATCTTTGTTTTTGAAATATGATAGAATTCTCTACAATCTTTCATTATAATATGTAAATACCTATCCCAGGAAGTATTTTTCTAATATATATTGTGTGTGTTACAATTTTTAATTTTTAAAATAAAAATCTGTGATTGTTAAGTTTCTCATTAATAATTTTATGCATTTTGAAACTATCTGTAATGAGCAAATATTTAACCCTCAGTATAAGTTTAAAATAAACACCCAACATACAGTTGAATTTGCACTAAAAAGTGCTTATCTTAATGCAGTCTGTCTCTAAACCTGTGATGAAGTTAATGGTGGCATAATGCTAAGATAGTACACACACAAATCAATTTGAACAAATTGTACAGTATCCAAAACACTGAAACAGAATAGCTGAAAGCAGCAGAGAACAGGTCACCTTGTAGTGCAACAGCTGAACGAAGGATTAATCATAGAAACATCTTAGAGTGATCTCAAGTTGAATTCAAATCATTACTCATAATCAAACTCTATAGGAACAAAAGAGATATCCCGGAATTTAGTCTAAACTTGGTATGGTGGTAAGCGCTAACGGTGCATGGATATCAGAGATTGCTCATAAAGGAGAAGTCTGTAGTTACAGCTGAGGAAAAGTACCAGAACAGTCCCCAAGATTTCAAATAGCAGAGACTCTACAGCCTCCTTGTTAGAACATCAGAGATACTAGACATGCATACAAGAAAAGAGTGAGGGTGAACTTAGTGGAACCAGATAGAAGTTGTTGGGGTCTTCTGTTTGTTTGGTTTTAGTTGAGTGATAGCAACATTGTCTCAACACTGAAGGGAAAACACTGTAAGTAAAAAAAAAAAAAATCAGTAGAGATAAAGAAATTGTATTTTAAAGAAATGAAATCCTGTAGGTAAAAAGTGAAAATAAAAAAAATTTCAAAACAGCTCAAACTAAGCAATAAAGGAGAAAGTTTAAAATATCAGTATTGCAGCTAACGTCTCAACAGGAACTATGAAAGATAGAAATATTTAAACAACACATTCGGACTGCACCAAATTGTCAATCAAATACCACATTTCTGCTGACACTATCATTTAAAAAATAAAGGCAAAATAAAGATTCTTTTGTTAAGAACAAGTAGAATAAAGTGGTAAAGCTAAAGTGAATAAACAAAAGATGTACCATGATGTCAGTCATGAGTTGATTGCTAGAGCAAATCCAATGACAATCAACGAAACATCGTGTTAAAATCAGAGTGGAAGGAGTGAGATTATGAGCAAGGAAGTCACGAACATAAGGGGTTCACCCACTGAGACAATGTGCCTGAGCTAATGGGAGCTCACCAACTCCAACTGGACTGGGAATGAACAATCATGGGATCAAACTAGTTCCTCTAAATGTGGCTGACAGTTGGGACAGACTGTGACCAATGACAACAGCACTGGGATTTGTCTTTAATGAATGTACTGGCTTTTTGGGACCCTATTCTCTTTGGATGTATACCTTGCTCAGCCTAGATGTAGTGGGGAGGACCTTGAACTTTCAACAGGGCAGGGTGCCTTGCCCTCTCTTAAAATTGGAGGGGGATGGGGGAAAGGTGTGTGGATGGAGTAGGAGAAGAGGGGGAAGAGGGGAAGAAGTGGGAATTTGGATTGGTATATTTTTATGTTTTTAAAGTAATAAAAAAAGTTATTTTAATTCTAGAAAAAAATGAAAAAGGTCATTTTCTAAGAATATATAAGTTGCACAGGAAACAACATAACAATTACAAAAATACATGTGTCTAATAATAGAGTTCAGAGACCAAATGAAAGCAGGCAGAATAAGGGGGGGTAAAAGATATATAAAGAATAGGTGAAGAAAATGACATTATGAAAATTCAAAACTACAGTTGGCTGTGAGCCACCATGTGGTTGCTGGGACTTGAACTCAGGACCTTTGGAAAAGCAGGCAATGCTCTTAAACGCTGAGCCATCTTTCCAAAACTAATGAGCAATGTATCTTGAAGAAAGTGGTAAGTGGTGATGAAATTAGTATGAAAATAAACCTAAATAAATCAAAACAATTTGTAAACTTAATGAATTAGGAGGGTTAGAACAGAGTAATGATTTCACTTTTTATTTCAAAGTCACAGCAACCAGAATGCTGTATCTGCATCAAAATGGACGAATGAATGAACAGAAGACAAATGTCCCCCAAAAACAGTCACTTTCAACAACTTTTATGAAAGGCAATTCAATGAACAAAATACAGTCTTGTAAGCAAGCTGTACTTGAATTACAAAAGAGGAAATTTATCCATACCTTATAACATATCTCAAAAATCAACTTAAAACAGTTTATCGTCCTCATGTATCAAATGGTGTTCTCACCAGGAACCACAAAGAGTAGGGCCACAAATCAGAAGCCCCGAGAACCATAAGCTAAGGAAGCTTTTCATGCTTCCTAAGTACATACACTTATAAAGAATGTGCACTAACATTCTTTATATGAACTGAGACCAGATGTACGTCGGAATTCATACTTTTCTAGTGCACGGATCCCCTATTATTCAGAAATCCCATTCAGACGCCTTTCATATAAGTATATTATTTAGGAGGCTGTTTCAGCAGTAGATTTCCATTTGGTTTATTCCATATGTCTTCTCTCTATGTTCCCTCCATTATCTTTCTCTCGCATCCCTCTTCCTTATTTAATCATCCTATTGCAGTTCCCCTTTGTGTCTCCATTAACAATATATATACTATTTCCTCTCCCATAGAAGGCTGTTTCCTCCCCATTATAGGTACTGAACCTCTGTGGTTATTCTGATTGTAGCAATATATTGAAGGCTTCAAAAACCTAACATCCACATATAAGAGAAAAACACAATATTTAGATTTTGGTGTCTGGGTAACTAACTCAGGAATTTTTTTTTTTAAAATAAAATGTTTACTATGCTCAGCTAGCAATGGGACTAATATACACCCAGTGTCAATCTTCATAATAAAAACAGAGATGTTTTTCCATTTTTCATGAAACGAGGCTGAGGCATGTAGGTTATAAGTTCCACCACATAATTTTAGCTCCATATATTCACCCGCAGATTTTATTTTCTAACAACTAAATAATATTCCATTTTGTTAATGTACCACCTTTACATTATTTATTCAGCAGTTAGATGCTGGACACTTGGGCTGTTTCCAATTTCTGGCTATTATTAATAGAGCAGCAAGAAATATGAATGAACAATTATATCTGCAGGATGGTCTAAAACCCTGTGGTATGTGCCCACGTGTGGGACAGCTGGATCTTTTCTCAGCTTTCTGAGAAATGCCACACTGACTTCCAGAGTAGCTGTACAAGTCTGCATTCCCAACAGCAATGAGTGGGTGTTCCCTTTCCTCTGCATACTCTCTAGCATGCGCTGCCACTTGTTTGTACTGATCTTGGTAATGTTGACAGGGAAAAGATGAATCTTTAAAAAAAGTTTAAATTAGCATTTCCCTGATGGCTGAGCATATTAAACATTTCTTTAAGTGTTTCTCATCCATCTGTTGTTTGTCTTTTGAGAACATTGCTTAGTTCTATACCCCAATGTTTTAAATTGAGATTTTTGATTTTTGTTTTTGATGTTCACGTTTTTTTTTAATTTGGTTGTTTTGTTTGTTTTCTTCATTTGTTTTAGTTCTTTATCTATTTGAGGAGATATGTATGTATGTATGTATGTATATATGTATGTATGTATGTATGTATGTAAAATAGGTACAGTAGGTAAAGACCATTTCCCATTCTGCAGGCTACTGTTTTGCCTGAATGATGGTATCCTTTCAGCTTCATGGGGGTGCCATGGTTGTTAGCCTGAGCGCCAGTGTTATCAGTGTCCTGTTCAAAAAGTCTTTTCGTACATGAAGGTGTTTGAGCCTACTCCCGATTTTCCCGTCTATCAGATTTATGTGGTTTTATGTTGAGGATCTTATTCTATTTGGAGTTGAATATTGCACAAGGTGATAAGTATTATCTATTTGGATTATTCTACATGCAGCCATTCGGTTTGATCAGCAACATTGTAGAAAATGCTGTCTGTTTTCCCGTACATACTTTTTTGTCAACATGAAGTTCATTCCTATGTCTGGGTCTTTGACACTATTCCACTGCTCAACTTGTCTGTTTCTATGTCAATGTGTCCTAGTGAATATTCTACAGCTGTTAAGGGACAGATGGCCGTGGAAACTCTTATAAAAGAAAACACTGAATGTGGAAGCATGGCGTTGTACATTCAGACATAATACTAGAGAGGGAGATAAGAATTCTATGTCTGGCTTGGTGGGCAGAAGGAAGACAGAGAGATATTGGTCCTGGTTTGTGCACACGAAGCCTCAAAACCCATCCTAGTGGCTCACTTCATTCAGTAAAGTGACAACCACTCCACATGGCCTAGTTCTGCCATTTCCTATAGCCTATGGGGGGAGGGGCATTTTCATTCAAAACAATGAAGAGCCAATGTGTTTTTATTACTGCTGCTCTCTAATGCAAACTGAGTTTTGGGATAGTGATACATACCTCCAGCAGTCTCTTACATCACTAATACTACTTTAGTTATGCTGGGTTCTTTTATTTCCATATTCTGTTGAAGATTGTTTTTCCAATTTTGGGGATAAATTCTGTTGGAAGTTTGATGGAGACTGCATTGAATCTATAGATTGTTTTTGTTAGGATGGCCATTTTCACAATACGGATCCATGAGCATAGATCTTTCCATCTTCTGGTGTTTTCTTCACTGTCTTAAAGTTTTTATTATACAAGTCTTTCATTTTCCCAGTCAGAGTTATCCCAAAATATTTTATTTTTGAGGCCATTGCAAAGGGTATTGTTTCTCTGATATCTTTCTCAGTGTTTGTCTTTAGTATTAAGAAAGGATACTAACTTTTATGTATTGATTTTGCATCATGATACTTTGCTCAAAGTGTTTATCAGCTGTAGGTGATTCCTGGTAGAGTTTTCAGGGTCAGATGTTTAAAATCATATCATCTGCAAATAAAGATTCCTTGACATTTTTTTCCTGTTTGTATCCCCTTGATCTCCTTCAGTTGTCTTAAGGCTCTAGTTAGTAGTTGGAGCTGTTAAGACGCTCAAGTACCATAAAGAAAAGATATGGAGAGAGTGGACATCTTGTTATTCATTTTAGTGGAAATGCTTTGAGTTTATGTTTAGGTTAATCTTGGTTGTAGGTTTACTGTAAATCACTTTTACAGTCCCTTGTATTCCCAGTCTCCCAGGACCTTTATATTAAAGGGATGTTGGATTTCAAAGAGTTTTCTACATCTAAAGAGATGATCATTTTATATCTTTCAGTCTGTTTATATGATGGATTACATTTCTCTATTACATATCCCTACATTTCTGAGATGAAGCTAATTTGATCACATTGGATAATCTTTTTGGCAAGTTCTTAGATTCTATTTTCAAGTATTTTATTGAGAATTCCAGAATATATGTACATAAGGGATATTGGTCTATAATTTTCTTTCTTTGTTGGTTCTTTGTGTGGTTTAGGTATCAGAGTAATGTTGGCTTCATAAAAGAATTAGGAAATGTACCTTCAGTTTCTATTTGAACAATTTGAGGAGTATTGGCCTTAATACCCACAGTAAAACTCTGTGCTTATTCCATATGTCCCTACTTTTTTCATCTGATGACTTTTAATTGCAGTTTTGATTTCAATGGGAGTTTGGGGTCTTTTAAATTATCTGATCCTGCTTTAATTTTGGTAGGTAATATATATCAAGAAATTCATTCATTTCTTTTAGGTTTTCAAGTAAAGTGGAATACAGATTTTTAAAACATGTCCTAAAGGTTCCCTGGATTTCCTTGGTGTCTGTTGTATTTTCCGTTTCCATCCCTAACTTCATTAAAATGGATCTTCTCTCTGTCTCTATTATTTAATTTAGGTAAGGTCAGGGTTATCAGTCTTATTGATATTCTAACAAATGAACAAACAAAAAACAAAAACAAAAGCCTTCTCCTTTTCTTTCTTAACTTCCATCCCTTCTTCCCTTCCTATTTCACTGATATCAGCGCTGAGTTTGATTATTGCTTTGATTATTTCTTGATGTCTATTCTTTTTTGTGTGTTATTTTTTTCTTTTTCTTCTTGTGTATTCAGATATGTTGCTAAGTTACTAATATAAGATCTATCCAAGTGGGTGGTCTATTTTAGAGAAAGTTCCATGTCTTGCTGAGAAGTATATTCTTCTGTGTTTGAATGTTTTGTAGATGTCTGCTTCATCCATTTGATTTTTGACATTATTTAATGTCAGCATTTTCCTATTTAGTATTTTGCCTGGATGACCTGTCTATTGGCAGATGTGGGGTACCACTATTACTGTGTGAGGAACAATAAGTGATATTAGCTGTAGCAGTGTTTCTTTTAAGAATGTGGTGGGTACTCTTGTGCTTTTACAGATATCAATTATTGCCCCCCCCAAAAAAAACAATTTTAGCCCCACCCTCACATATACACATAATATTTTTTAAAGTAATAACACAGGGTTATCTAGAGACATGTATATAAATGTTCACGAGACATTTATTCTTTTTTTTTTTTGATTTTTGAGACAGGGTTTCTCTGTGGCTTTGGAGCCTGCGCTGGAACTAGCTCTTGTAAACCGGGTTGGTCTCGAACTCACAAAGATCCACCTGCCTCTGCCTGAGAGACAAAGAACATATGTTCACCAAGGTTTGTAGAAGAAAAGTTCACCAAATTAAAAAAAAAAACAGAAACAAACAAAAAACAGCCTAAATATTATTCAAGAGGAAAATGGATTTTTGTTTATCAATAGGATACCTGTCATCAGAAAGAAAATACCAATACACGCAATGATAGGATAAATCTCAAAAAATATCCCCAGCAAAATGAGCTACATGCAAAAATATATGAATGCTATGACCAATTGCATGAATTTCTAAAGCTAATGTAATGTAAACAAGATGAGAACAGTGGTTGGGAGAAGGGACTGACTTGCAAAGGATAACCAGGGCATGTTTAAAGTAGATGTGACTAGGTTACATATATAATTGTATTTGCTTTAATTTATGAAATTCTAGACATAAACTCTATGTTTTTAATCATATGTAAATTATATCTCAATAAAGGCATAGTTTTTATTTTAAATGCAATACTCTAGATCTTATCTCTAAATTACATTGTCAAAACTAACTGAAACGGAAGAAAATAGGCAATTACTAATAGTTTTGACATACTGCTACTACAATGTGTTAATTCCACAAGGGCCCCACCACATTCTTAAATATTGAATGTTTTTATCCCAATAATAAGATACTTTTAACTTTTGGGTAAGTTTCTAACAGATTGCTATGTTCTTTATTAAAATTCTGTTTCAATTTTTTGCCTAAATTATTGGTTATTTAAAGAAATCACTTTATATATAATATATACTAAAGCAAATATAGTATTTTAATATTAGTAGAAATGCATATATTAAAATAGAACATGTATAAAAATCAATCTTATTAAAGACTCAATAGTGAATTTCAATTTAAAATGTTAATCTAAACTCTCATCATTGGATATCATAATTCCTAGATAATGAAATGCATATTCATATGCTATTCTAACATATAAGATAAAGACAGATCTAATATTATGTGATATCTTAGTAGGAAGTGATTTTCTTTCATTACAGTATATAAAATTATAACTGGTCACATCTGAGACTCAATGAAACACAACATGCTTAAAAATGATGTCCTCTGACATAAAACAATGGCATTCTTTTATTTTATTCCCAAAGACCACTTTGGATAAGACTGAGTTGGAATTATTTGGACATGTGGTTGATTCCAGGCTCTGAAAAAAATTATTCAATCTTAAGTGCCAGAGGATGGGGCTCATTGTTAAACTGAGTGAAAGACTGAAAAGGAACACAGGAGCCAATCTGAAGAGGGTTTTTTTTTGTTGTTTTACGAGACCGGGTTTCTCTGTGGCTTTGGAGCCTGCACTGGAACTAGCTCTTGTAGACCAGGCTGTGAAGAGGGTTTTTCAGCAGTACACAATGACTTAAACAACGGAGACAACAAGTGATTGCCTGAAAGTAGTAGAATAACAGTAACTTCAAGCATCAAGATGATACTCATAGAAGAGAAAGCAAAAATCAAACCAAATGTGGGCAATTACTACTATCGTGAAGTATCAATCTAACTCTTAATTCTAAAACCTGGTTCTGCAATAGTCATCAAGGAAGACCTCAAGATCTAAGTCACCGACGGCTAGCTTAGCTGGAGTAAGCTGGTTAATAAGGTTATGGTTGGTTAACAAGGGCACTGAGATGAAACTGACTCAGGATAAGTAAAATAAGAATCTTCAAAGACTGTTTCTATTTCCTATCATGATTCTTTTAAATTGCCAAGAACACATCTGAGGACCAGAATATACAACTGAAGAACTGAACAAGAAAAGGGAATAGTGGGGAAAAAGATCTGGAGTCAGAACCAGGAAGAGAAGAAGCAGTGGCCTCGACCTATAAGCTGCACACTTTGACAAAAAAGAATGAAGAAATAAAACTGTAGCAGGACAATGTTGTTATATATGATTTCTAATATATAAAAGTCTCATTCATATCACATCATCAAATAATCATTTTCACATCTAATCATCAACACAAACATATCACGGCTAAGATGATTTAAATAATACTTTAATATACATATAAATTATACTTTCAGTTAATATACATATAAATTATACTTTAATATACATATAAATTATACTTTCAGTTACAGACCTAAAATGTCACTAGATTACTACTTATTCAAAATTTACCCAATCAAGGCTATTATAGGTAGAAACTGAACTCAGTTTCTAAAGATCAGTTTAACCTTTAAATATCCTGATTAAACTCTGCCTTCATCCTTAAAACTTCAAATTAGCAAACAAGCCACAATATAATATATGCTGTGGCACAGGTCTTCTGTGAATCACTGGGATCTTCAACTGTTTCAGCTGCAACACAAGCCATTGAGGTTTGGCCAATACAAGCCAATTTGAATAATCAATATGACAACCTTATTTTTCTAATGCAAACAGGATTGCTACAGTAAGGTGTCTCACTGCCATATCACAGTCATGGCCTCTTTTAACCCCTAATTAGATTGAGGCGATTATCCCTGCTCTTCCTTACAAGTGTACAGCTTGGATAAGGGATGACAAAAGCTATCTGCCACTTATTCAGCCTTTGCAGACAGCAACTTATCCAGGAGGACAGAGAATAAGATCAACAAACAATTGTTATTCATATCATCATCCAAGTGTTAAGATCGCCACAGTTTCCATACATGCAGAGTGAATATAGCCCAGAGCCTGAGGTAACTGCAGCCAGCTTAAGAACATCAAGGTTACACAGATGGAAATTCATGGTGATGTTAGGGAATTATGTCTAAATCAAACTAATCTGCATAAAAACAAAGGATCAGGGATTTGCCTTTTGTATATAATATATCAAGATTTTATTATGTTTCTCCTCATGAATTCTTTAAAACAAAATTTTCATATTGATTTTTGCAAACACATAGCACTTATCATGAAGAGAATATGAAAATTCATGGTTTTCAGAAACATAAATGCTATGGGAGTCAATTCAAATACCTTAAATACAAAATAGTAAGCTTATTTTCATTATGACACTGCAACATTTCTATTAAGTTCTTATAATCAAGTTAAATCCTATTAACACAGTTTATTTCTCATGTTTTTGTTAATTTACTCTTAACAATTAGATTGTCAGATCTTGGTTATATTTTCTGACCCATTCCCATCACAGTAACTGCAATCACTAGAGCATATTCATGTGTAACTGTAAAGACTCCAAACAGACAGCTTCATACTACCATGACAAAAACACATCAAAACGGTTGGCTTGCCGATGTGGAAAAATTATGAAGTCACCATGGAAGACAAGGAAGACAAGACTCAAACAGGACTTCATTCTTAAAGTTGAAACCTGACTCAAAACACTGGATAAACATTTTGAAAAACAAGAGAGGATTCACTTCTCCCCACGTCTGGAGCACCATCGTTTGATGGAGAATCCCTAGCTTTGAAGCACACACATGCAAACACATAACACACATATACACACACACACATGCACATACACGCACTTTTGTGTTTACAGTCAACAATTTTATAAATAACAGGCTTTATGTATAATATACTACATAATGCTTATTTTGATGGAATGAAAATAATTTAAAAATTAAAAACTAAGAATACTTTCTATTAAATATGATACAACTTAACGACCTTAGTTTATTTATTCTGAATGTTAAATTTTGAGTATTTATGACTTTGTTTCTCTAATTTATTAATAATCTTAAAGATTCATAATCATTCTGAAAGTACACATAAATTAAAATTTAGGTAGAACATGTTTAACCTAAAAGAATAAAACAAAACATGATACAGTTGCATAATGACAAAGCACAACAGACATATAAAGATGGCTATTTCAACTACTGTACTTTCTGTTCATGAAAAGTTAAAATTAGGGTTAAAAGTCAAAACATCAAATAAGAAACATGGAATGTTAAGTGACATAAACACACACACACACACAATTGGGTTTTGCTTTAATTAAAAGCATAAAAGTTATAGGTCATAAATAAAAAAAACCTTTAGCCTTTGTTTCCATTCTATATTTCAAACTAAACAAAATCGAGGTAGCCACAAGTAGATCACACATGTGGTTTGCAGGTTAGAAAAAGCTATCTTCCAGTTAAAGCTGTTTTGTAGGACGTAGGCCTTTAATAATCTAGCAGACATCTTTGAGCAAATTAGTAACTATTTTTTTATTTCTACTATGAAGAACAGAAATGCATATTTAATTCAACTACAAGAAAGGATTTTAGAGTGTGTGAAACTAGAACAAATTTCTAAAGGAAGCTGGAATCTTTGTATCAAATATTTTACAAGAGTATATGCTACTATTTCCAAAACTATTTACCTGAAGACAGGGAAAAAATATGGACAGTCCTCCCATTAAAAGTAAAATTCACTTTGTAGTATATTTATAGACTATTTTTGTATGTGTTTCACATAATTTAAAATTCATGCATTAGTGTGTGTGTGTGTGTGTGTGTGTATATATAAAATGGCATTTCCCAGATTTGATGTCAAACAGCTAAAAGGAGCAGTAAGAATACACATGAATAAGACTCATTATCACATGAGGAAAAGAAATAAAGTATTAGAATGCTTGTAAGACATTAAAACTAAGAT
>JAQHUG010000039.1:6284136-6294173 GCA_028555095.1 Dicrostonyx torquatus | reverse complement strand
AAAACACAAAGTTCATAAGATGTGCACACAAAACAGATGTTACAACTAAAAGTGAAAATTTTTGACACTTTTTTTTAAAATATCATTTATAATGACTGTCCTAATACTTGAGTATAATAAATAGAAAGTCTTTTTGATGACTAGTGTTATATCAATTGAATTCTTAAAACATTCACACTCAAAAAATTTGAACTAAGCCTAGTATCACACATAAAAGAAACTACACCTCAAGGTAGATCAATCCTAAATTTAAAATGTAGAACTATAAATATTTATAAGAGAAGAGAAACATCTTCACATTGTGGGATAAGTCAATGAATTTTTTACATGTCAACAAACACATTATCTTATAAAAGACAAGTTTATTAAAATGGAAATTTTCAAAATGAAAACTATGTTCTGCAGAAGACATGATTAAAAAAATAAAAACAGCCCTGCCTGCACACTACCAACACTTCCTCAGAGTCTGCCCAGCCTTCCCCCAACAGTCCCTCCCACTATTCAACACATCCTGGCCCACAACTCCAGCAGAAGCTCCTTACTTTACCAGAGGCTGCACAGGTTCCCAGAACCCCAGGGAAGGCCAAAACTTTCTCAGAGCCCTCCAAGCCTACCCCCAATAGTGCCCCCCTCCTACTCATCATATTGGCCACCACTGCAGCTAAAGCCACCTGCTCTGTCAGAGGCCACAGCAGTGTAAGGTGGGCATTCAGAACCCCAGAGGCCACACAGACCTCCAGAACCTCAGAAGAAGCACCCTACTGGAATGGAGGACACACCTACCAAAAGAACTACAGACCACTAAGGCCAGAAGACCACAGAGAGAACAGAAATAAGGGGAAAATACCCATCCAACAAAGACAAACTCACAAATTGGCACCTAAACCTTTAATTACCCCAAACCCAGATGCCTAAAGGCCAGTACAGAATACAAACAGAGCCAGAGCAATATCCTGCCACTAGAGCTCAGCTATCCTATTACAGCAAGCCCTGAATTCTAACACAGCTGAAGTACAAGAAAATGACCTTAAAACCAACTTTCTGAAGATGACAGAAGTTCAGGAAAACACAAACAGTGGGAGGAAATAAATAAATTCCTTAAAGAAAGCCAAGAAAGAGCAAACAGGTGAAAGAAATGAGTAAACCTGTTTAAAACATGAAAATGGAAATAGAATCAAACTGAGGGAACCCTGGAGATGAAAAATATAGGTAAGTAAACAGGAAATACAGACACAAGCATCACCAACAGAATACAAGAGATGGAGGAGAGACTCACACATCAATAAGATCATCAACCATAATCAAGCAGGCTCCATCCCAGAGATGCAGGAATGTTTCAGCATAGGGAAATATGTCAATGTAATCCACCATATAAACCAACTGAAAGAAAAACCCACATGATCATTTTGTTAGATGCTGAAAAAGTCTTTGACAAAATCAAACACGCATTCATGGTGAAAGTCTTGGAGAGATCAGGGATACAAAGGACATACCTAAACATAATAAAGGCAAATTGCAGTAAGCCAGTAGCCAACAACAAAGCAAATGGAGAGAAACCTAAAGGAATGTCACTAAAATCAGGAATAAGACAAGTCTCTCTAAATGTCTACTCAATATAATACTTGAAATTCTAGCTAAAGCAATAAGACAACTCAAGGAGATGAAGAGGATATAAATACGAAAGGAAGAAATCAAAGTATTTGCAGATAATATAATAGTATACATAAGCGACCCTAAAATACTACTACAGTTCAAATTACATATTGATCTTCACACACTGACAATGAGAGACTTTAATATTCCACACGCATGTGGCTACCCATGGAGGACAGAAAAGAGTATTAGATTCCCTGGAGCTGAGTCATAGTGGTTGTGAGCTGCTAAAAGGAAAAAAAAAATTAAAGCATTTCCACTAATGTCAGGAACAGGGAAAAAAAAACATTCACTCTTTCTCCACATCTTCACTACAATACTTAAAGACTTAGCTAGAGCAATAAGACAACAGAAGCAATAAGATAGGGGAGGAGAAAAAAAAAAGAAAGAATCATTAATTGTAAATGATATGGTTTTAAACATATATCATCCTAGAAAATCTATGAAGAATCTTCTACAGATGCTAAACGCTTTGAGCATGATACAAAATTAACATGCAAACACCAGTAGTCTTCCTTTCCAGTGGTTCTCAACCTTCCTAATGCTGCAACCCTTTTATGCAGTTCTTCATGTTGTAATGACCTCCAATCATAAAATTATTTTGTTGCTACTTCATAACTATTATTTTCCTACTGTTATGACTGATAGTGCAAGGATCTGATATGTAGGATATCTGATATGCAGCACCCAGGCTGAGAATATCTGCTTTATACTAATACTGAACACACTTGGAAAGAAATCATGAAAGTAATACTTTTCACAATAGCCTCAAAGAAAAAAATACAATACTAAACAAGCAAATGAAAGACTTACATTATAAAAACTTTAAGACACTGAAAAAAGAAAATAAAGATATCAGTGTTGGGACAATCTTTTGGTACATTGTATGAAATTGTGTCTCTATCTTACCTCACCTGCCTGATGTACTTTTTGATTGGTTTAATAAAGAGCTGAATGGCCAATGGCCAGACAGGAGAGAATAGGTGAGACTTCCAGGAGTGATAAGAACTCTGGGACAGAATCTGAGGAGTGGGAAATTCACCAGCCAGGCAAGGAGGAAGTTGGACCTAATGAACTGAGAAGATGTCACAAGCCACATGGCAGAATGGAGATTAATATAAAAAGGTTAATTTAAGTTTTAAGAGCTATTTGGGAATAAGCCTAAGCTACGACAAAGCTTTCATAATTAATAAGAAGTCTCTGTATCATTATTTGAGAGATGGTGATCCATCAGAAGATGGAAAGATAGTCTATGATTATAGATCAGTAGCATTCATATAGTAAAAATGGCCACCATACTAAAAATGGCCTTCCTACCCATCTAGAGATTTAACATAATCCCCATCAAAATTCCAACATAATTCCTTAAAGAAAACAAGAGAACACTTTTCAATTTCATACACACACACACACACACACACACACACACACACACACACACACACAAGAAATAGGAAAGCTAAATCAAAATCCCAAATAATAAAAGAACTGCTGGAGGTATCACTATCCTGATCTTAAAGATCTACTATAGAGCCACAATTATGAAAACAGTAAAATATTGGCAAACACATTTCAATCAATGAACTGAAGACATAAAAATAAGTCCACATACATATGGGCACCTGATTTATGATAAACAAGCCAGAAATACACACTGGAAAAAAGAAAGCTTCAACAAATGGTGCTGGTCTAACTGGATGTCTGAATACAGGTGAATGCAAATAGATTCATATTTTCATCCTGCATAAAACTCAACACCAGATGGATTAAGGGCTTTAACAGAAGGCCAGATACCCTGAATTTGATGGGTAAGAAAACAGTCTTGAACATATTGGCACATGATAAAACCTTCCGAATAGGACACAGATAACACAAGAACTGAAACCAACAAGTAATACATTGGACCTCATGAAACTGGAAAGCTTCTATATGGAAAGGGACATCATTATCCAACGAAGCATCTACAGAACAGAAAAAGATCTTTGCCAATTACACATTAAATAGAGGGCGAATATCTAAATTATAGATGGAACTAAAAAAATAATTTAAAAAACCTGGAAATCAAAAAGAGAGCACCTGAATTAAAAACTGAGGCAGCACAAAACTAGACAGAGTTCTCAAAAGATGAAACACAAATGACTAAAAATACACTTAATGAAATTTTTGCAATCCTTAGCATCAGGGAAATGTAACTCGAAACTACCCTAAGATTTTATCTTACAATTGTCAGAATAGCTAAGATCAATAACATAAGTGACAGCTCATGCTGGTGAGGAAGTAGAGTAAGGGGAACACTACTCTATTGCTGGTGGGAGTGCAAACTTGTAGGGATACTACAGAAACCAGTGTGACAGTTCCTTGGGAAGCTGAAAATAGATCTACCTCAGTACCCAGCCTTGTACTCTTGGGCATGTGCCCAAAAAGTCCAACCTATTACAAAGATTTTATCTCAAGCATATTCACTGATATACACAATGGGCAGAAATTGAAAACAGACTAGATGTCCATAATGAAATGTGATATATTTATTATAATATGGAATATTTTCAGCTGCTAAAAAATTAAATTATGAAATTGTAGGTAAACGCATAGAATTAAAAAAAAATCATTTAGTGAGGTAACCCATACCACAAAAGATAAATATGCTATGTATTCTCTTATATATTGATGTCAGATTTAAAGACTTCAAAAGGTATGCTACTATCTCAATAAGGACAGAGATTAGATATAAGGAGCTAGTGTGGAGGGGTGGATCTCTCAAGCAAGAGTTAGACCTAACTCTCCTAAGCAGTGAGTTAGACCGGACTTGGGATAAATGAGGCTAGACCCCGTTCTCCAAATTAAAGACTAAAAATCAGCACTTTCCTAGGAAAACAAGACATAACTTTCCCATTTAAAAAATAAAAAACAGAAAGCTGATTTTCTATGGACTGAACATTTGTGTCTCTCTAAAACCCCTAATTAATATCCATAATGTGAGGACATGAAAAGGTGTGGTCCATGGAGATCAGCATTCCTGTTCTTATAGAAGAGCCTCCTAAGAGCTGTCCAGTCAGCCAAGGGAGGACAAGATAGCTGTATACGAGCCATAACTCAGGTCCTAACAAACTGACTGAGCCTCTCATTATTCCTCTTGGTTTAAGAGAATTAAATTGACAAACAACTTTAGTTTAGGTAGGTTGCTTAGAAATTATACCAAATGATTATAGAAAAAAGAATACAAACCTTAGATATTCTTCTTGAAGTGCTGAATAAAGAATATATTGTCAAGTCATTGACTGGTACATAGAAAATAATTTATATATGGATAATAGGCCTTAGACTATCAGTGAAACTATCTTTTGAGTTTTTCTTTTATCATGTAACTTCAGTGCCTTGAAATTTAAGATGCACAAACACCACTTACATGAGTAGTTTGTTAAAACCTACCCTGCTATCATGGAAAACTGCTCATAACAACATCATCTGTTATATTATTATTATATTATTACTATCATCTGGCTATATCATTTCAATTACAAGAATGTCAAGAAAATTTAAACCAGTCACTTTTGAATTGTTCTATACATCACAATGAAATACAAAAGTAGCAGACACAAATCTTTTCTGCTTTATCAAAGAAAGTTAAATTTTTGCTATTCTTATTTTCTCTCTCTCCCTCCTTTCCTTTCTACTTCCCCAATTGCTTCCACCCAACTCCATCTCACTCCCAATATGTGTGTTTTAAGATAGGACATCACAATACAGCCCTGGCCACTTTGGAACTTGCTATGTGGACCAGGTTAGTTTCCAACTTACACTGATCACCCTGTCTCTCTTCACAGTTGTAGACTGCCAGGCTTTTGCCACTACTCCTGGCTAAATTTCTGACTTCCTACCTGTGCTGACCAACATTTTCCTAGCTGATCCATCACAGGTTTGTTTTATTTCAATCTGTTATATTTTGGAGATGTCACTCCAATGATCACCAAATTTAGAAGAAAGCTAAAGATATTTTTTAAAAATACTTGAATTATTTAAAATATTGACAAGACTGCTTCTGTTTGATTTACATAATTCACATCTGGGATACTCAAAGTGCTTTACAGTGAGATATACATTAGACCTGTAACAGGTGACTCATGAGTGGCACCTTAGGTTTTATTATTTACAAAAGACTTGGGTGATATGCCAAATTTATTCCCTCTACATCCTCTAATAATAATAGTAATAATAATAATAATATAGCTTACAAAGCTATATATAAGTAAGCTAAAAGCAAATACTAAGCTTTCAGTTAAAACCTCAATGGAATAGCAGTACATTTAACTCTGGTATTTTGTCCTGTAACCACGTACTGAATCAAGCGAGTAGCGATACTAAAATAAATTAGGGCAGGCATGAATATTATCAACGAGAAATAGCATTTTCTCAGTATCTAAAATATTCATCCCAGAAGTGTTTTTTTAATATCAGATACTATACAAAATTAATGACAGCATGATTGGCGATATTTAAAATATAAAGAGACAATGAAAGTGAAATAGAATTGTTTCCAATGAAGTCTTAAGATTTGGAGGTACTGTGAATATGTGTGTTTGCATATGTACTAATGGACAGGCAGGAAACAGTTAATATGTGAATATGTGTGTTTGTTTGCATATATACTAATGGACAGGCAGGAAACAGTGAAAAGGGTGGTTTCTGTCTAATACCAACAAGTCAATTATATCATTCAAAGTGTTTAAATCCTTACTTCATTTACCTAGAAACAGCATCTAAAATAATCTATTGCTCATTATATAAATGTATATTTACTATGATCTAAATAAATAGAATTTTGACTAAGATATCTAGTTACAGAACTACAAAATTCTCTTCAGAGTTGGCAAAACTCTAGTCATAGCTAACAAAAAGGTTACTTAATTTACTCTTGAGAAGCAGGGAATATTTTATGAATGAATTAACATCTAAAAGATGAATTGGAATGAGAAAAGGCAGAGTAAAAAGTATCTCATGCTGCAGAGGCAACCTTCATGAAGACTCAGCAGTGAGGACAAAGTATAATCCTAGTTTGCTTTCTGCAGCTATGATAAAACACTGAGCAAAACCAATGTGAGAAAGGAAAAGGCGTATTTGGCTTACTCCTGGCAGACCATCATTGAGAAGGAGCCTAGAGGCAGGAACTGAAGTGGAGACCATGGGGAACCACTGCTTATGGTTGGCTCCCCATGACTTGCTCAGTTTGCTTTCTAATACCAACCCAGGACTCCCTGTCCAGTGGTGACACTGCCTACTGTGGGCTGGGCCCTTCTGCAAGGACCATTAATCAAGAAAATACCCCACGTACATATGCCCACAGGCCCCAACATGAGGAACTGCATTAAAGGACGGTTGAGATGCACTGTTTTAAGGCTTTTCATGGCCAGGCAATCATCTTAACACAGACACAGACACACACACACACACACACACACACACACACACACACACTCCTGCCATTAAAACCTTCATCAGGCATAATCCATGTCAAATTCCATTTGAGAACCTATGTAATAATTGAACTATCCTGATACAATGAACAAGAGAAAGGTTTTGGCCTGAGGGAGAACTAATGACGCTTTTATCTATTTTGGCTTTTGTGCCATAATATGTTCCCTTTCCTGACCTCATCTTTTTGAAAAACTGACAAGTTGTTTAGTTGAATTAAACTTAACACTCAAACTCACATAATGGGAACAGGGTGGTGCTGTTTCATTATAACAAAAACATATAGCCAATAATAGGCCATAGCTCTGAAAACCAATAAACAAGGAAATCGCAAAACCCTTAATTTGAAAGAGAGGAATGCACACATTTCTTTAAAGACAGATTTATTTGCCCACTTAACAAAACTGCCAGTGTGAAGTTCCTTCTGTCACGATGACACGTGTTCAAGGTATACTTCTTTCTAACCAAACATTTACCCTTCGCCACTGGTGAAAGGCAACAAGATCTTTGTACAAAGTCTCATCTTTTTCAATAAATTTTGCATGAAAACATGTTATCTTGGCACAAAGTTGCCTGCTGTCACACTGGAAGTGTGATAAATGTTTAATGAAAACAACACCACACAGCTTGGTGTCAGACAACAGCTATCACACAGCCCTGCTTTGATCCGAACAGACACTTAAAAGGAGTTCTAAGCATGCTCTGCACCCCAGAACTCTATAACCTATATGCAAATTGGAGTAAATTAGCATAAGTGACTTCCTGCTGCATAAAGAAGTAAGAGGTAAGGAAAAACATGACAGGCTTTGTAAGTATGCAACTGCTGTCAAAACTCAGAGTCCAGCTTTCCCAAATCACATCCAACATCCTCTGCCAAACATAAGGGAGAGGGAGAAAATACGTTCTCAACAGGAATTACGCATGGAACTCAAAGGTGCAAACACTGGAAGGATGCCAAGGTAGATGCGACCCTTATACCCATAAGTTATGATATTACATTGTAATTGTACTCTTATACCAGCTTCTACACTTACAGCTTTTAAAGTATCAAATCCCCATTTTACAGAAGAATCAGTCATACAATCAGAGGGCAATACTTAACTTTCTCAGAAAGTATAAAGTTCAGGAAGTTATAATGTATCATTAGAATGTATAAACTTAACTTCAAATGTCTGAGCAAAATATTCCAGAAGTCTTAGTGCTTAACCTAGAACAATATCTTGTCTACTGAGGCACTAGTAAGGAAAGAATGGCGAAAACCCTCCACAGAGCAAGTACTGCTTACGAAAATTAACTGTTCTGCGTGAATTCTAACTAGACTCAAATAAACATGACAGTGTTGTAGTTGATGGCTTGCCCTATTCTGTGCAGCTGCAATAAAATACCGCAGACCTGATCCTTTACAATGAACAGAAACTTACTGACATGGAGGTTGGAGGCCAGGTAGACAAATATGGCTGGCTGGCTTCTGGAAAGGGTTTCTTTGCTATTTCATGAGAGAAAGGTAAACAGAAGTCAAGAAAATACTTCAAAAGAAATCCACTACTTAGGTAACAAATCCAACTCTGCTATAATAATATTAATTCACTTAATAAAGCAAAGTTTTCTTGGCTTAGTTACCTCTTAAAAGATATCTTGTCCTAACAATACTATACCAAATCTCCAAATATCTAACACAGGACTTTAGTGGGCTGGAGAGATGAGACATTGAAAATAAATTAGTATTCAACAACCATTACAGAAGCAATTCTTTTTCTGCATAGTGATTTAAATAATGATTGACGATGGATTTAAATTAAGTCCATTTATATTCTATTCTTGAAGATGGCACTATGATTTCAGAACAGTAGAATGGTGGCTATTTATTTATTCATACACAATTTTCTAAAATGATCTCAAAGATGTTCTAAAGCAGTTAGCTATACATTATTGCACATGGATGAGGATGTTGGTACAGAAACCTAAGATACTAACCCATGAGTGATGCTGGGATACATAAGTTCAGCATCATCATACCAAGCTGCATATATTAGGCCAAGAAATACTACAAATTTCTGAGTATTATCTCTCAGTAACAGTTTGAAATATAAGTGGCAAGATAACCCTAGTGAAGCAATAATAGTATTTTGATCTTGTGGGTGACCAACAAGGGTCTAACTGGACTCAAGTCTTGTTCAATAGAAAGAAAGAAATATATGGTACTCTAAACCTAGTCAACTAACAATGGCCAGAAGATCATAGACCCCAGAAGAAAATCTATTACTACCATTTTCCTTAACTAATATAATTTCTAATTTTATTCCAAATATACCTACAATTAAATGTGGCCCTATATGGAGACCACTGTAGAGATCCACAAGTAGCCAAACTTCAGAGGGGAAGTAATGATAAAGTGCCAAACCCCAAATGATACATCTGCAACTCAATTATTCCACCTAAGCCTCATGGGATATTGCGGAAGAGTGCCAGGAAGGACTGTAAAAGCCAGAGGACTGGAGCCCTGCTGTGAGATGTCTTCTGATGTCTTCCACATGTGAGAGGGAAGCTGAACAAAAGAATCTCAACAATATGGCTGCCTCTACAAGGTTTGCATAATGACAACATAAGATGACATGCCTACATGGATACGGGAAATTCCACAAGACTTCAACCTTGATGAAGAATTAAAGTCAATGGCTGCCGAGAGAGGGAGAATCCTTTTTTTTCCAGGGATAAGCTACCACATAGGTTGTCCAATTCCAAATATTCAGTCCTGAACACATCTACATATGAGCAATACTAATGGGACTCAATATGTTATACATACATATAATTTAATAACAATAGTTTAAGGATAATCCCAGCACTCGGGAGGCAGAGGCAGGCGGATCTTTGTGAGTTCGAGACCAGCCTGGTCTACAAGAGCTAGTTCCAGC
>JAQHUG010000039.1:6241287-6276192 GCA_028555095.1 Dicrostonyx torquatus | reverse complement strand
CTCATGGACTGTACAGTAGGGAGGATGCTTGAATTAGCAGGCAAAGATTTTAAAGTAGTATTTATAACCATGCTTACAATGAGTAGAAAACTAAGCAATCTCAGAAAAAGCCAACAACAACAGCAACAAAAGCCCTCAGGAAAAATAAATAGAAATTCTAGAACTGAAATAATCTGAAGAAAATACTGAATGAGACTAAAGACAGACTGGTAGATAATGAGAACAAAATCGGTATCTCATAATGACTCCATTACAATTATGGAATCTAGCCGCAGTCGTAGCAGGCATCTTGAAAAGGGTGTTTATTCTCAGGACTTTCGGTGCAAGAAGTCTTGTTTTAAACCAGTTAAGCATGAGAACAAAATAAAGGAGATACAACTAGAAAGGGATGAAGTCAAACTATCCTAATTTATAGATGATCCAATACTATCTGCAGAAAATCCTAAAAACTTCACCAAAACATTATTAGAACTAATAAAAGAATTCAGTACTGTTGCAGGATACAAAGCCAACATACAAAACTCATTGCAACCAAGTATGATGGCACAAACCTGTAATTCCAACGCTTGGGAAGTCAAGACAAGTGACCAATAGATATGGAGGTGAGCCTTGCTACTCAATGAGTTCTAGGGCTATCCCTAGTAATATCCTCCCTTAAAACCAATCAAAATGTCTCAGTAGCATTTTAGTTTTATTTTTGGTGGTCCTGAGAATCAAACCCAGGGTGTCACTAACGTTAGGAAAATGCTCTACTACTGAGCTTTATATCTAGCTGAGTCAGCAGTATTTTAATACACCAGAGACATGAGAAAATCAGGAGCACCATTTCATAACAATAGCTATAAAATAAAAGACCAGAAACAAATTTAACCAAGGAAGTTAAAGAATTCTACAATAAATGTTACAAAATCCTAACAAAAGTAATGAAAGACATAAAAACACTGAAATTTCTCCCATGTTCAAGTATTGAAAGAATTAATAGTTAAAACATCCATAGCTCCTCAAAGCAATTTACAAATTCAATATAATCCCTGTCAAAATGCCAATGGCTTTCTTCATGAAGCTATAAAAAAATCCTAACAGTTAATGTGGAAATTAACTGTTCAAAAGTTTCTGAACAGCGGAGCAAAGCTAGAGACATCACCATACCTGAATTTAAGAAATAGCTCCACTATCCAATCAGAGTCAGCAACACAGTAGCCTGAATAATAGACACACAAATGAATGGCCCTCAATACTGATCCCTAGAGAAAACCATCTGCGGCCAAAGTAATTCTTGACTAGGTCCCAAAATAAACACTGAAGAATGGAGAAGCTTTTCCAATAAAGGGTGGTGCTGGAAAGGTAGACACCTAAACACAGAACTAAACAAGAATCTCTCACCCTGTGCAAAACTCAATTTGAAATGGATCTAATAAGACTGACATTATCAGAGGAAAACAGGAAATCTTCAAGACACTGGTACAGAAAATTATATTTTAAATATGACATAAAATGCATAAATCTCATACTGACAAATGAAATTAAAATACAGAATTATATATCAACAAATATATTGTTATATAGGTGTCACTAATTGGGTTTGTATATATTTATATGTTAACTAGCATATAATATGCATATAGCACATAGAATTAATGCATGCTAACCAAGAATACTTAACTTTTTATTGATTGTTTATGGATTTCACATCATGCATGCTGATTCCACTCATCCCCCCATTCCCTTGCCATTGAAACTTCCCCCGCTAAAGAAAATTTAAGTGAAATAAACAAACAAAAAATAGGTTCAGTGAGTCACACAGTATACCCTTTAGTCCATACATCTTTATTCTTAGGTGTTTGCTGCAATGAATCATTGACGTTTGAGAACTCCGGCTTCCATTACATTCTCAACACTGGACCCTCACTCGGACTCCTCTTGGACATCCTGTTGTTGCTGTGTCATGGAGATCCTGTAGCTTTGGATCTGCAGGACCAGCCACTTCAAGTGCTCCAGCAGTTCATAGATGGGGTAAATGTTGGACCAGCTTTCCCAGGCGAGCTCTCCAGAACTGCCCCAGCTAGCTCATCCAATGTAGCAGACAGCAAGGAGGAGGAGGACCACTTCTCCTGCTTGATACCCTAGGTCCAGCTCACCCTCACTCACACCACCAGGGCCAGCTCTATTGTTTGCCCAGTGGAGATGTTGACCGCTCTCCAGAATGCTGCACTTGCTGAGGGGCAGGGCCAGCTCTTCCAGTCTCACGCCCTAAGCTCAGGTCACTTCTCCTGCCTGTCACAAGTGGCAAGGAGGGGGGGAGGGCATATTTCCCTTACCGTTGCCATCCCATGGCATACGAGGGACGGGGAAAGGGCAGCTTTCCTGCTCACACGACTACAACCCGGCTCACCTGCACCCTTGCCAACAGGGTCAGCTCTAGTGTGCTGCCCAGACAAGGTGCCAAGCCTGCTCTCCGGTGTGTGCAGATGAGGGCAGGGCCAGTTTCTCACTCTCACCTGCCACAGGTGGCTAGGGGTGAGGGAAGGGAGAAACCAAGAATTTTTTTTAAAGATAGGTAAGCTACTTTCAACGCTAAAAACACTTTAAGAGCTTTATATCTTGAATAAAGGTCTAATAATGTAATTTGCTTACTTTGCCTCTAAGAACACTGCTGGAAAAGATGTATAGCCATTAGCAGTTTACACTGTGGGTTATAGCAGAGGTACATTTTGGCAAAATTTTCATAAACATACGTGCTAGAAATGTACATAAAATTAGATAAATATTAAGTTAAAATGAATAATTCCTCAAATAATGGTTTTTCTCAATGAGTTATTTCTTCTCTGAGAACCTGTTTCCTTATATGCAAAACAGAGTAATGCCAACTGCTGTAAGATACCATTTACCTAGAGAAATTGGACATTAGCAGCCATGTCAGTCAGGAGAAAAGAAGCATCAAGAGGGCAGTAACTGAAGGTGCACTAATGGGATTTGTAGCATCCGAGTCAGAAGCATAGGAAATATGTTTCTCTTCTACCACAGATAAGGCAATAAAGCAGTATTCTGATTCCAAACCTTTACAATCTTGTTTAGCATATGGCTCACCCAAATATTGCTGTATTTATTTCTATTAAACAGGAAAGCAAATAGGAATCTAAAGTGCAAAAAGATACAAAGCAAAACAAAACAAACAAAAAACAACAGGTCTTCTCCACGGGTAATCCTCAATAACAAATTAAATGACCTAGCACGTTTGCTCCAACAGGAAGAACCCATCACCTATCATCCAACAACTGAAGCCTGCTGCGGACAAGCAGAGGTCTGGGAGCTAAGGTGCTATCCCAGGAAAGCAGGGGTCGATTGGCACTGCCCCCAGACAAACACATCATGAGCACTATCCCACAATCACTGGAGCAAAGCTACTGTGATCAGCAAGGCATCTGATCAGTTACTACCAAACCCAGCTTTCCCTCAGTTCCTTCCCTCTCAATCTTTACTCTCAATTTATCAATTAAGAAAATTCTGTTAGTTTCAAAGCTATCTGACATAAACATTCTGCTGTTGAAAACATATGCCTGCAGTTCTCCAAACTTATCTTGCTCATTATTCACTAAATATAATCAAGAAGTTCATGTCATTCCAGGACACCTTCCAATCATTGTTTCTCATTATGTATTAAATAAGGTAGAAAAACCATACCTATAAATTAAGGCACCCAATACATCAAATGAAGCAAAATAGTATGTTTAAAACTACCACAGTATACAATGTTACAGGATCGTCTTCCTTTAAAAGACAATGCTCATTATCTTCATCCTCTACTGTGGACCTCTTAATCATCTTCACATTAAAAAGATACTCCAAAGAACAACAATGGAAGAAAAAATAGAAAATGCAAAACTACAGGCAGAGTTAAATTATAAAATAGTTTAAAATCACACACAGATTTTAAAAGAACTAAGCTAAAAACAAAATTACGCTACTGACTTCTTCGTAATCACAAGAATTATTTGACACAAATTTCTATAAGATCCATATCTTAGACATATGACCAGTTTTGTTTACAATTAAGTAGCTTTACTTTCAAATCTTTAGAGTCTTATCATAGAAAAAAAATGACAAATCAAAATAAAAAGATTTCCTACTCTGGCCTAACAGACAGAAAGGAAACTATATTAACATTTAAGATGTTATTTGTCCCCAGTTCCTTAAATAAGTATCTTTCTGATAAATCACTCTAGAAGTCTCTGGAGTACAAAAGCCAATATGGAGATGTATTATAAGCAAAGAACCATTTGGTAAAAAATGTGGGACTCTAGAACACACAATATATAAGCAATAAATGGACAGCAAGATGTCCTATTATACCAGATAAATGCTTTCAATATCTACAGAATAAGAAGAATAACCATAACATCTCTACATAAAATGAATTACTGCCCTCAAAAGCCAATTTTTCAAGTTTAATTGGCTAATAAGTTCTAAACACATGTAATCAAAACAGATACCTTAATATTTTGTCTTTCAAAAAAGAGCTTCAGTACTTCAAACAGTCCTTAAGTTGAGTGCTACAAATAAAGATAACATTTACTATAAAATAAAACTGTAATTAAAATTAAATAATTATACATTGAATAAAACGTAGCATAGATTTTATGTCAGGAGGACACTGTAAACAGGATCCAATTCCACTCACTACCAGAACCTAATTAAAGCCATAACGAGGGGAATTTTTAAAGACCTACACCCTGTACACTGTGGAAAAGGTGATGTACATCGATGGGTTAGTGGTAAAGGAAAACTAGAAAGCAAAATGCTGAAACTCAAAACTCTACAAAACCAAGATTACATCAAGGAATCTGAAAACTGACTATCACGGTAAATTATCGTGTCCTACTTTAAGAAGATCACAGAGATCAGTGATGCATACATAGCTCTGGGTCTCTAAGGGCATTTGCAGGAAGGATTAGTGGAGAAGACTGCCCTAAACTTCAGTGCTAGCATCCCTTAAGTAGGTAAGCAGAGCATACACAATACGAGGAGAAAGAACGAGCAGGGGTGCTTCCTTTCTCAGTTTCCGGTTCCCTGGCTGTGGAGATACTCTGCTCTGTCATGCCTTTCCTGTGACAATGAAATGAGACCTCTGAAACCATGAGTCACTAAAACTGACAAAGAATCAACTTGGCATCAGCCTTCTCCACTAAAAACTGCAGAGAAATCTGAGGAGTTCTGGGGACGGGGGTGTACAGGACATGTGCTTCAATGCAACAAGTAGCAAACTGCCCTTTAAAAACAAACTAAAAAGGAAGTACTATAAGTACTAGCTTTTGCTAGTAACAAACAGTCAAGGGTATACTACAGTTTCTAAATCAATCATCCAAACTATAACTAAGGACTGCAAGTTTTGGCCGGGAGGTAGGGGCACACGCCTTTAATTCCAGCACTCGGGAAGCAGAGGCAGGTGGATTTCTGGAGTTAGAGACTAGCCTGGTCTACAGAGCAAGTGCCAGGACAGATAACGGCAATTGCACAGAGAAGCCATGTCTTGAAAAACCTAAAAGAGAGGTGGGGGGAGCCCATAGAAAAGAAAATTAAATAAAATTAATCTAAAAGAGTGAAGTAAAAAAATAGATTGATGAACAAACAAAAAAGAAAGACTAAGATAGTAGATTTAAATTTAAGTATATTAGTAATAAATATAATTCAACTAAATAATATAAATAAAAAGGAAGAGATGGTCAAACTGAAATAGCAAAACTAGACAACTTCCACAATGAATTGAAAAATAAAATAAAAGAAAAGAAAGGTTTAGTATGGGAAAATATGCAGGCATAAGCAAAAAGAGAACATAAGAACTGCGCTAACATCTGGGAAAGCGTCATCTAAGGAGGACCACAGAGAGAGAAAGAGAGGTCATCACTTCATCATGGCAAGCTCAAGCCACACCAACTTTGTAACATGTAATAACACAGCCAAGAAATAAATAAAGCAATAGTAAAAATCTTAAAGGAAGAATTCTAACTGTTGTACAATTGAGTGTGAGTTCTGGGTAACTAACAAAATAAGCAATAAGGAAAGAAAAAACCTGGATAAATGTTTAAATCCAGCTATTTTACTATTCTTCAAAACCATACATTATTTATTCTTATCATCATGCTAATTGATATTATTGTTTAAAATAAACCATATGGCAAGTCAAACCATAACTCAACATACTTAGAACACAGAAAATGTTGCATCTGAAGAGAATTAAAGAGATAACAATAAACAATAAATAGGCAGAGTATCCAAAGGCTTGGAAATTAAGTATGCATGTCTATATAACACATAGAAAAGAAGAAATCAGTGAATATCTTAAAATATTTGAACCAAATGAAAACAAAGATATGACATTTCAATAAATGTAGGAAGGCGGTGGTGGCACACGCCTTTAATCTCATCACTAGGGAGGCAGAGGCAGGCAGTTCTCTGTGAGTGCAAGCCAGTCTGGTTTATAGAGTGAATTCTAGGACAGCCAAAGCTACATGGAGAAACACTGTCTTGAAAACAAAACAAAAACAAACAAACAAAATATCACTATCATTTTATATATATATTATATATATATGTGATATATACATGTGCTATAGCTACAGCCAATGAGCACGGTGAAGAACACTGGGAAAGCAGGGTAAGCATCTATCTTGAGGAGTTAGAAAAAACCAAAAGACAGATATTGAATTCAAAGTAGGTGGGAAAGTAACGAAAAAAATCAAAAATTAAGAAAACAGAAAATTAATAAATACAAAATCTGGTTCTTCAAAAATATTAACAAAGTTGCTAAACTGTCAGAGGAAATGATAGGGAAAACAGAAAAACAGTGAATCAGCACTGTGGTTAAATGAAAACAACCCACTGGAAACACAAATAAAAAGCACAGGAAAAAAGTGTTTTAGAGCTGGGAAGATGGCTCAGGTAGTAAGATGGCTGGCATGGAAGCCTGGGGATCTGAGGTTCAAGCCCAGAACACACATTTAAAAAGTCAGAAAGGAGGCTACAAAGATGGCTCCTCAGTTCTTAAAGAGCACTTGCTCTAGGACAGAATGGCCCACCCATGTCACAAGGCTCAAAACCAACTCTAACTCCAGCTCCAGGGGCACCTGGTGCCTGCAGCCTCTGAAGGCACTTGCACTCACCATGTGAACATGTACACACAATTGTGTGTGTGTGTGTGTGTTTATTTTTAAAGAAACTAGATGTAGTAGCACACAACACTGAGAAGGTGGCCATCCAATCCAGCCAATCAGGGAGCTCTAGTTTCAGTGACAGGCCTTGTCTCAGTAATCTGGTGGAGTGTAACTGAGAAAGACACTCAAGATTGACCTCTGGCCTCCAGCTATGTGCACACATATGTGCATGGGTGACACATGAGCACATACATGAACACATACAAACACAAGCACAAAACAAAACAACGTGTTTCAGTCAGGCAGTACCAGACTATAATCCTCACAAAAAAGAAATATATTAAATGAACTTTGGAGTGCCCCATTCTTTGTCACCTAAGTTTCCAGGCCACAAAGCACAAAAAGGAAACTTAAAACCTGGAGGATTTGTAAACAACTCTGGAGCCTTAAAGGAGACAAGATAACAAGACTTTGCAAGGCACTGTACTATCCAGGAGGAAACAGAACAGAGAGGAATGGAGAAGTCTGCAGTGGGGATGTTCTAATCTATAAATACATGTGGTGAAATGCCATGAGATAAAAATACACTTGGAAGCACCAAATTCCAAAATACCATTCAGGAAGAGAAATGCTGCTCCCATCCACCGTAATAAAGAGAGCTCCCACATTAAGACATTAGTAGTAGAGTCGTAACACTGGAGCTAAATTTCTCCTAAAGTAAATGTCTTAACCAAGCTTGAAAGTAACACTTGAGAGACTGTAAAATATAACTACATGAAAGCAGTAAATCACAGCTACACAAAGGTCCCTTAGATCATGCTTATTTTAACGAATGTCTAATGTTTTCAAATATGAAGTTTAAAAGGGTGAAACTTTGTTCATCTGTTTGTTAGATCTGCTACTTGAAGCTCATCATAGAAACCATAATAGAGGTGGGGGATGTAGTCCTGAGCGCAATGCTCACACCAGAAAGAAAGATGGGGGAGGAAGGAAAAAGACAACAGAAAAAGAAATAAATCACAATGGCTAATACTTCAGTCCAATCCACATAAATCCATGCAGAAAGAACTAAAAAGAGCTGAAATGCTACATCAGTAGCAACTATATTCTGGGGACAAAATACACACATTCAGAATTCAAATAAGAAAATTAAGCAACTTAACTATTTTCAGCTTTTGTTATTTACTGACATTCATCTGCCTTAAAGAAACATATTTACTTCAACAGGTTTCCCAAATACTATCTCTAATGATCAACATTACCTGTCTTCACCAAGAGGACAAGCTCCAGAGTCTAAATGGTATAAATCAAGGTGTAAATAGAGCTTATTTGCGTATTCTTGGAAAGTAATTCCTTACCTACATGCCCAACTGGAAAACTATTTATTATTAAAATTTCACACACGTTTACTGGGCCTATTTTTCAAATCAACATTTACTCGTATCAGAATTCAAAGCTAATAAAAATCAAAACCATTTTTATTTACTATAATATTTAATGTTTTAAAATATTCATAATAATATGCACGTTTAATAATGTTCTTATTTAGCCAGGACAAAGGCTCTGAGGTTTCCCCATAACACTGTGCTGGTATTTTTAGGGAGCTTATTAGCTGTCTCATGCTACTGTTTACTTCCAAGTACTTAACAAAGAGTGGTTGCTCTCTCCTCTCTCTCTCTCTCTCTCTCTCTCTCTCTCTCTCTCTCTCTCTCTCTCTCTCTCTCTCTCTCTCCCCGGCTAGCTCTCTCATGAAAAAAATCACACGTATGTGTGTGTGTGTGTGTGTGTGTGTGGTGTGTTTAGAAGATGAACCCCAATCCTATACAGGGACACTTGATGGTTTTGGTTTGGTTTGAGGAAAACTGAACCCTGGGAAGGTAAAAACCACAGTAAATCAGTAATAAAACTGAAGTCTGAAGCCAAGGCTGCCTAGAGCCTTTCAACTAAGGACAATGATTGTGAGATCTGATTGAGATATCATTTTCAATAACAAATAAATAAAACAGAAAATAGGCATCTATACAGACTCATTCCTCAAATATTCTCAAAGGATTTGTTCCTTCTGAACAATGAATCTGTTTAATAAGTACTGGAATACTCCCACTGCAAATTCCTACTCATCATTTCAGTCTTCACTTTTTAGGAAAAACAGGAAAGGCTAGAATTGGGAAGGGAAAAGAAAGAAAAAGAGAAACACAGAATGCCAGTGCTTCCCCCACTAAAACACATAACCCACCCACTCAGCCAAAGGTTAAGTCATTTAGTCAAGTTCAAAGATCTTCAAAGACTTCTTAGATCCAGATAAGCCCATATGTTACCAAAATTCTGTGAAAAAGCCATTACTTTCCAATCTGCTTCTCATGTTTAAGACACAGGACACACAGATGCCTGGCATCACTCATCGGTCTTCCTAAATTTTCACACTAGCTAATCAAGGTCCACCAATAATTCTCCTACCAAAAACCCCTAGAAGTGCCTTTATTCTATCAGTGCCTAGCTCGCCTGTTAAATCTGAAAGTAACCATAAAAGACCATTCAGTTACTGTACAATACGTGTTAATTTGCTAATTTCTTCACAGGTAATCAATTAAAATGTAAAATATTGGATAAAATTAGTTGCACTAAATTTAACAGCTGCTCCATAAGCATAATTAGTTTCACAAGGGCCATATGCACTCCGAACAGAGAAAGAGTTGAAACAAATAGACAGATTTTAAACAAGTTTGAGAAAATCTGCATTTAATTAGCAGGTGGGCACTACAACTACATACCGTTTTTATATATTTATATTTATGAAGTGACAGGAGATCTAAAGGCTTTTTAAAACAGCGTTTATTGTTTGAATGGGAACTGTTTTGCTGCATGCTAAAGTGATTTAACTCCTTATAGCTCTGCTTTGAAAAAAATCATAAATGGTGAAGGAAAACATGTGGAAAACTGTAAAACTAGAAAGAATTCGCGACAAAAAACAGATACACATACCATAACTAAAAGGAAACTACACTTAATTAAATGTATACTACATCTGGAATATCAGCCTAATAAAATGTGAAACTATTAATTTTCATTGTTCTAAAGGAAATGAGGTCAGTGTCATTTAATAATTCCTCCAATTACATTCGACTAACTCCTTGAACTGTATGTTCTGGACACCATTTAATCTCAAAATGCTACATACTTTACAATATCCTTACCTTAAACTTTAAATAAAGGCATTTAAATTATAAAGGGGCAAAGGAATAAAGTCAGCAAATGAAAATTTTTAACAGCTGGTAGCTACTAGCATTATATTCTAAACCCGACGGCTTTCACGTGAAGTTTGTCATGGACGTCCTTAAGTACACTCCTTCTCAAGAGCACCACAATCACTTTTTAAAATTATTGTGAAAGTTAAGATGGTGTTTATCTCATCAGTATACTCATTGTAATTATCTATATTTATTGTTATACATTATAAGTATATAAAAGAATCTTTTTCAAAGACAAAATATTTTGTTTCTCAATAGAATAACTTTTGTTGGAGAAAAATGACAATTTCCCCAAAAGCAAACAGAATGATGAAGCCAGTTCCTGCATTATCAGTCAGTGCAACAATGGAAAAATCCCTGCACTGTCTAGGATGGAAAGGAATGAAAACCAGAAGTGCTTATCAACTACATAAACTAGTACCTTGGAAGTTGACTATTTCTTCACTTAAATATATTAAATATTGGCTATTAGTCTATTTCAGCATTAAAACTAGTGAGCTACAGAAAAGGATGAGGAGTGGACTGGGGAGTGAGAAAAGGAGGTGGGGTCAGAGAGAGGAACTGGGAGGCAAGGAGGGAAGAAAAACTTCAGCAGGATGTAAAATAAATAAATAAATAGATAAATAAATAAATAAATAAATAATTTTAAGGGGATGAGGTATATGCATGCAAACTTAAGTGATTAAGCATGAACTTTTGTTCTACTATCTTATTTCAGAATTAAAACTATCAAACTTAATATGCTTTGTAATATGCAGGAACTAAGCCTATAATTGAATTTTTGTATTTAAGAAATCAATAAACGATAAAAATAGAAACATATAGCTGTGCAACCAAACTCTGATAATATTTAATCTACTTTAGCAATTACTTCACAGTACTTCACAGTCAATAAAAAAAAGAAAATCATTCTCCCAGCAAATAATTTTGAAATTTGTAATTAATTTTTTCCTTTAAAGATTTTGTTAGAAAACAAAATATACTTTAGCTACAGAAAATTTTGTTGTTATAAATTTTATCACAAGACACTAATAATACAAGTTTATATTTACTAAAAAAACCCTTGAAATTCACCTTTACAAAGCTGTGAGAAAATATATATTCAATACAGACTGACTAGTTTGTCAAGTCAGAATACTACTTGTATAATTTTTAAATTTGATTTTCAATTACTTTGGGTTTGTTATTTGCTTCTCTTCCAAATCTATGAATAGTCCTAAGTTGTTTATGTATTTTAGTCGCAGTAATAAGAGCTTTCATGGGAAAGGTGCTTCCAGCACAAAGCACACAGTCTTGGCAAAGGGGTTAAAACAAAAAGGTTTCCATCCTGCTCTCAGGGTAGTTACCGTCACTATTTGGCCTACATTAACTCTGGGAGGCTAAGGAAATTCAATATTGCCCGAAGTTCTCAAATTCAGTCCTGAACAACTCAGAGAGCCCAGAATGCCAAGCGCGGAAAGTGCCTACAGACATACACAATGCCTGAAACCCTTCAGAGGGCTAACCTGGCAGGTGCCTGAGTTACGGAGGGATTAAAAATAAGGTTGTACTCTGATCTACTCAAAGCCAGTGTGAACCCCAGCTGGACACTATCCTTATCGCCTGAAAAGGGGACCTGTAAAATTACTATTGCTGTGTTCATTAAGTGTCAGTTTTATGTCTGACATTGTGGGCTTCACAAATGATTTGTGACTAACATAAAACCCATCTGACATCCTTCTGACTTGTAACCTCTGAATTAACTCTCCATACCTTGGTAGCACTGTTGCTTAGATCCCTCAGATACCACAGCCTCCTGCAAGCCCTTGCCTAAAAACCGTTTCCTTATTATCCGGCATTCCTACCTTGTTAATACTGAACCATGAATTCTCCCAACCTGCACTTCCCTGTCTTTGCCACCACGAGACTCATTATACAATGCTTCTTGGATGGTAATTACTGTTTATCCTTGCTCACACTCCTCAAGATTAACAAGGAAGTTTCTTATTTAACAAATGTATCTCAAGTACCTAGAACTGTGCCTCTCACAAAAAATATTCAAATATTTATTTTAAATGAGTAAATACAGGTACTACACTCTCAATTTTTGTCTTTCTCCTAAATGCTAACATTATGTATTTTTTCCTTAATAAATTCAGTTAAACATTGATCTGATCTTTTTCCATGAACAAAAATTCTTAATGTATATTAGAAATTAATGGCATTCTCTGTTCTTACCAGTAAAAAGGCATGAGTAAAATTTATATCATAACACTGCAAGCTATTTGGGCTCAAATTGAGACTGTTCTGTATTACCCACACTATAATAACAACTAAGAAGACTCAAATGACACCGAAAACATAAGTACAAAAGGGAAATTAAGAAATTTAGACTTTATCAAAATTTAAAACTTTTGCTCTGGAAAAGATCCTGCAAAAAGAATGAAAAGACAAGCTATGACTGAAAGAAAGTAACCAGCTACTGGGAAGTGGAGTTACTCTTCACTATTCTCAAGTTACTCAAAGGCTAAAACAGGAGGGCTGCTTGAGTCCATTAATTAAAGGTCAGCCTGGGCAACATACTGAGAGGTGAAATATTAAAATTAAAAATAATTAAAATTAAAAACAATTATTAAAATTAAAAAATACAGGCAATTCAATTAGAAAATGATCAAAACAAGGCATTTCACCAAGAGGACATAGAATATTAAATATGGACTGTAACGTATGTTCTCCATCACTAGGGAATTCAAGAGGCAAATTAGGATGACTATGTCTTATCACTATATAACTACAGAGGAGCCAGAAATGGGTTACATCTTGTTGAGTCTTTAGAAAAAGTGGTCCCATAGATCCACCCCCACCCAACATCACAGTAAGGCTGTATTACTGAAGACATAACTTATTTATGTCATCAAACATAGACACATCAAGTTGGTACCCAACTAGAAGCTTCACCCCTACGGACTAGTATTTATATATAGTGCTAGAAGGTACTTTGAATGTTACCGAAGCCAAAATAATCATCAATATTACCCAGCTAAAAACCCTGCAACCTACAACTGAAACCCTGCCTGCAACATGCACTGGTGGCACAAATGTTATGGGAGTAACTAATCACTTGATTGGCTTTAAAGCTCATTCAGTGAGATGGAACCCATACCTAACACTGCTAAAGTGGCCAAGATCCTGAGACTAGATAATAAAGCAAGAAATACATTTTAAAAAACCAATTTCAGTAAGCAAGAAACAAGAACTCAAAAGTAAGTTAATAAAATATTTAAACAAAATTTTAAATTTAACCTAATTGGCATAAGATTCTACTAATAACTAAAAATATACATATTTGCCAGGTAGTGGTGACACATGCCTTTAATCCCAGCACTTGGGAGGCGGAGGAAGGTGGACCTCTGTAAGTTTAGATTCAGCCTTGTCTACAGTTAGTTCCAGGACACCCAGAGCTACAAAAAGGAACTCTGTCTCCAAAAACAGAAAAAAAAACACGACAACAACAACAACAAAAAGAAAACTGTACATCCTTTTAAGATGCAGGCATAATTTAAAACCTGGCCATACACCAGATCATGGAGAATTCTTTATATATTTTAGAGAATTGAAACTGCCTTGAATAGGTCCTCTGATCAAAGAACAGTAATTCAATAATGCTAGAAAACAATAAAGACAAAGACGACTAAAAAAGAAAAATCACTTTGTTTGGAAATTTCTAAATTCATTTGTCCTATTTCTCTGTAACCTATAGGTCAAAGAAAACATCACAAAAGAGACTAGGGAGAAATCTTAACCAAATGATCATGAAAACACTGTATGACACTTAGTGGACATGAATACTAAACTGTGCGGACAGAAAACTGCATCCAAATACTAAAATGCAGTGGTTTAAGCATCCATTTCAATAAGTCATTTAAACATGCATGATAAATTAATTTAAAGAAGAAAATCCTAACTATAGTTTAGCGGCATTCACAAGACACTAGCAGTCACCTAGCACCCCTAAAATTGAAGGAGAAAAAACACAACAATTACAGCAAAAATTAGTGACGAGAAAATAGGAGAAAGGTCAATGAAACCAAAAATTACCTTGGGAAGACTTTAAAGACTCATCAATCTTAGTTTGGAAAGATGGTTCAGTTGGTTCAATATCCATGACTACTTGGTAGAAATCAGAACTGACTCATATAAACTGACTTCCATTTGTTTACTGTGGCAGTCATCTTCCAGTACCTCAACAAAATGACAAAGGGAAAGTGGAGGGGTGGGTGCTGTCTATATGTTCATCTATATGTTTACTAGGCCTTGTAGGAAACATGGAGCTATTTCTTTGGCCACATACATGCAAATCTACAAGAAGAGTGATATTGGAGGCATCAAGGGAATATGTTCAAAAATAATGCCTCATAACTGTTACCATGGCAAAACAGGAAGAGTTAAGCATGTCACCTCGCCACTTCAGCCAGCATGCCATGGGCATCACTGTAAATAAGAAGTTATGGGTGAGATTGATTCTCCCAAGAGAATAAATGTGTGGATTGAGCCCCAAGAGACAAGGCAGCTTCCTGAACTGGGTGAAGTAAAATAATCAGAAAAAAAGAAAGAATGAAGGAAACCAAAGGATACCTGGGTTCAACTTAAGACCCAGCCTGTTCCGCCCACAGAAGACCAATGGAAGGAGTCTGAGTTGCTGAAGGCCATTCCCTATGAATTCATGACTTAATGTACAAAAAGAAATAAAGGACCTAGGATGATAACCACAAAAACAGCACACACTTAGTAAGTCTATGTCCATGTATATGAAGTTCAACCAGTAACGCTTGTATTCACGGCTACTGAAGGGAACAGAAGAGATGGCAGTGGAAGTCTGAGCAGCTGCGTACTGCACTATCATTGACACTTCTACACTTTCACTACCGGCCATTTCACCACCATGTTTTCATGACTAAATAAAAGTCACTTGTCTACCTTACTTGTTTGGGACTTGTCTCTCTGGAATTCCTTCCTAGATAATAGGACTAGTTAGTTCAGTTTTAAATTTAATGTCTTCCTTCTTGACTACTGAGTTCACTTTAAATCTAAAAAGTTCAAGTCATTTAAAAGTAAATAAATCATCCTTTAAACAGTTATTAAATGCTAAGCAATGGGCCAAGAATTGTAATTGCTGCAATTCCAATACTGATACTTTAAAAAAATTTTTTTAATAGCTTTGTTGAGATCTAGTTGACTTGCCATAAAATTCACCCATTTCATGTATAAAACTAAATTTCTTTGTATAAAAATACCAACACTGTAACCACTAACACCCCTCAGTTTTTAGGACATTTTCATCATCCCAGGTGATCTCTCACACATTCATATACTATTAATCACTAATCACCATCTGACGTTATATGCCTGCTTTTTCTGTATTATTTCACAAATAGGATAGTAAAGTATGTGGTCTCTTTTGTCTGTCTTCTTTTACTTACCATAATTCTTTTTTTTTCTTACCATAATTCTTTAGGCTTAGCCATGCCATAGTGCTCATCATTTCTTTGTTTCCATTGCTGAGTAATATTCCACCATATGGTTACATATGCTTATACATTACTTTATGCACTTATCAACTCAAGCGCATTTTTAAAATTATGAATCATCCTTCAGAGAAGGTATGTGCACAAGGCTTTGTATGAATATGCGTTTTCATTTCTTTGGGGCTGGCCATAAAAGGAGAACTGCTAGTCCATATAATAAACTTGCTAGTCCATATAATAAACTTATGTTTAATTTTCATGGCTAATATTTACTATATATTTAGATAAACACAAGTAAGGAAGCAGTCAGGGCAAGCTTTGAAATAACAACTAAAATAAAAGTAAGATTTTTATTTTGGTAACAACCAAGTGTAATTTTGCTTAAAAATAAATTTCAAATTCATGTTTGGTATGAAGCTTGTACCTACTAATTTCGTCAAAATACCAGATTCTCCACAGCTAGGAAAATGAAAAAGGCTTTGCAGTATTGAGTTATGATCAAATGGTCCATTTGTACCAACCCTACTAACTATGATTACTTATCAAATACATATAATTCATTGTCTAACAGCCATGGATAAGTAAAAGTTCTATTTATCCAACTCAGCAACTCTGATAGAGATGACAGATGGTGTGTTAGCTAATTTTATGTCAACCTTACACAAGCTAGAGTTATCTGAAAGAGAGAACCTCAACTGAAAAAATGCCTCTATTACCTTTAAGGCATTTAATTAATGATTGGTGAGAAGAGCCCAATGCATTGTGGGTGGTGCCATCCCTGGGCTGGTGGTACTGTGTTCTATGAGAAAGCAGGCTGAGCAAGTCATGTTGAATAAACCAATAAGCAGCACTCCTCCATGGCCTCTGCATCTGCTCTTGCCTCCAGGTTCCTGCCCTGCTTGAGTTCCTGCCCTCACTGCTTTTGATGATGAATTGCTGTATGGAAACCATGAGTAAAATAAATCATTTCCTCCCCAAGTTATTCTCGGTCATGATGTTACATCACAGCAATAGTAAACATAATTAAGACAGACAGACAAGGAGGTGTCATCTGTAAACACAACCCAAAATGTCCTTTTAATCATTCCCTGCAAATCCCCACCCAATGCTGAAGTATGTACAAGGCAACCAGGGATGCACACCTTGCCCAAGAGTGTTGTGAAGACAATCCCATGCCTCTAGTCAACATCAAGATTCTCATCAAAGGAGAATGAATAAAATCTTTTCATAAGTAACTGGCTATCACAAATTCAAATGCAAAGTTTTCACTGAATGAATGAACAATGAATCAGTTATTGAAGTGACATTTAATCATTGCTAAAATTTAAACTTATTTACATATAAACTCAGAGTTAAAAAAAACAGGATTATTCCAATAGAGGCCAAAAATCATTTCTAAAATTAAAAATGAACAAAATATAAATATTTATCCTAAAAGATAACAACATATTTTAACTGTTTAACTTCAGGAACATTTTAAGGTTGCCTGCCAAGATTCCCCAAACATATATGTGAATTAAAATGTGCTAGTAACCTTTTCTAGTCACAGAGCAAGTGATAAAATCAACCAACCAGCAGGACAATTCTGGTTAGGCATAAGGGAGACCTCTGCTACTAATATATTTCCCTCCCTTACTGGCTTGCTCAACACTCCATAAAAGCTGTTATTAAAAAGTTATAGTTACACAAAAACAATATGCTTCTTTTCTCCTTTCTTCTTTCATAGTTTACCTAGTCAAGCACATATTAATGAAGACTTGGATATCAAAGCAGAATATAGAGTGCTGGTAAGAAGGTTCTGAAGTTAAGACCCATTGGATTGCCAGCACTCACATGACTGCACACAGCTGTCTGTAACTCCAGTTTCAGGGAACCTTAGGGCCTCTTCTGACCTCCAAAGGCACCAGACATGGCATGCTGCACAGACATACACACAAGCAAAACATCCCTATACATTAAATCAACCAGATTTTAAAATAAAAAAGGATTTTACAAAAAAAACATATAAACACAAAGTATTCAATTAAATCCTAAAATTATAAACAGTTAAAACATTTCTTTTCCCATGGAGAGGGCAAGTTAAGAGAAGATCTCTCTATGTAACCCTGGCTGGCTGTTCTGCAACCTGTAGACCAGGCTGGCATAGGCTCAAACTCATTGAGATCGTGCTGCTTTTGCCTCTAGAGTGCTGGGATTTAACATGTACTACCACCTAGTTTTTCTTAATTTTTTTTTAACCATTTGACTATGCCATTGCTGGACATGACTTTTACTCTGTGAGATTCAATGACTTTCGTTTTTAATTTTTTTCAGATTTATTGTGTGTGTGTGTGTGTGTGTGTGTGTGTGTGAGAGAGAGAGAGAGAGAGAGAGAGAGAGAGAGAGAGAGAGAATGAGTGTTTTGCCTGCATGTATATGTATGTACACCATGTGTGTGCCTAGTACCCAAGAAGGCTGAAAGCCAAGGTAGGGGCCAGAAGTCAACAGCAGAAGCAAGAAGTCAAGAGAGGAGGCCGGAAAAGGCTGTCAGATATCATGGAACTGGGGCTCCTAATGGTTGTGAGCTACCATATGTGTCTGGGAACCAAACCCAAGTCCTTTGCAAGAGCAACAAGTGGCCCAAACTTCTGAGTGATCTCTTAAGTCCCTCATTAACTTTCTTGAATCCAGCATTCTACCAGATTGGAACACTTCTGGCCACTATACTTCTTTAGATATATTTTCCACCAGATTTTCTTTTCTACTGTTAGAATTTAATTATGAGAGTTTTAGTTGCACATGCTCCTGAGTGGTTTCTTGCTTTATTTCTCTTTCTTCATTGTTCTTCAGATTGAATGGTTTTTCCTATCTATCTTCAAGTTCACTCTCTTTTCATATCCAGCATCTTTTCATATCCACTAGAGATACAGGTATTGAGTTGCCTGGGAAAATGTGGATCTATTCATCCCAAAGAGCTTCCCAGCACAGGCCAGCATGCAGACAGTTCTAGATCCACTCGTTGTGCACTGCAGTTGAGCCTGAGCCCTCTAAAGTCCCATGGGTATTCAGGAGACAAGCAACTACATCATACACATCATACCAGCAGGATGATTAACACTCAGGAGACCCTAAAAGGTCAACAGCAGGTCCTCTGCCTGTACATATCTCAATGCTATGGTTACTCTACTCCCAATCCATTTGAGATATACTTCTTGGCTAAAATAGACACCTGCTATAAGAGCACCTTGGAAAAATAAGAGAATATATACAATCACCCTACAGAATGCAGATACACAAAGAAAATGGGCTACCATGACAACATCTCTGGCAGACATCAGACACTGTCCAATACATACTTAGTAGCAGTATAAACCAATAGAAGGAAGAGTCCGCAGTTCAGTGACCACCTTTGCTTCCGCACCTGTAGCCAGCAGTCTCCAAAGGCCCCTGAAAAGAACTGGTCTAATACTTCATCTTCTTCTCCAGATTATTCTTTTTCCTCTATAGAGTTAGCAGAACTTTTACTATACTGTATGTTTTAAATGCCCTGTTTATTTGTTATTCTCCTTTATACAGTCATCCGTGATGAGGCCATACCTGCCTTAGCTTCATGCTTTTTCTGTCCCCTGTGTAGCCTCCCTGGCCCCTTACACTTAACTGTATACTGAATTAACCTTATTTGCTTTTTAAAAAAATATTACTTGATTTTACTTTTGTATTCCTCTCACTACAGCTATTCAAATTTGATGTGTAACATTCTCCCTAATGAAAGTCATTTTGTCTTCTGTATTTTTCTCTAATCACTTGCTCTTTTCCCTCCCATTCATAACTTCCTTCTCAACTCTCTTCGGCTTTCACCTGTTTGCAATGCTTCTTTGTTCCCCATTTCTATCACAGTCGTTTGCCTTCTTCATCTATTATTGTCACATTTACTAAGTAATTTTCAACTCTAGAGTAAAGTCTACAATAATTCTTGCATTTTCAGTGAACTATTAGTGAGCTATAGCTGACTTTAAGTCATTTCTGTAAGAAAAAGACCATTTCTTTACCTTGCATGGGTTAATGTTGCTGTTAAAGCAAACTCAACTCACACGAGCAATGGGCTAGCAGTCTCCAATTTCCAAAGATGATATACACAAAGAAATCATAAGACAGATCTAAATCAAAAGATCACAAATCACAACACAAGAAGCATGATCATGAAACAAGGCAACAGTGCCCCCTGAGAACACAAATCTACTCAAATGCCAAACACAGAGATACTGAAGCAAGCACAATGCCGGGGGTGGGGGTGGGAATCAAAAGTTTTCAAATAAAAATGATCAGTTACCTAAAAAAGAATACAGACAAATAGATGGATTTCATGTATGTCCTTAACAATAAGTAACATAGACAGAAAAGGTCAACAAAAATGAAAGACAAAACCAGCAATCAACATAATTGAAAAAAAATGAAAATGATGTTATAGGAAAAAGAAGTGTTGGAAATCCAAAGCTCAATGGACCTAATTTTTTTTCTTTTTCCTTCTATTATTTGTTTGTTTATTTGTTTTGTTTTGTTTTTTCAAGACAGGGGTTTTCCTGTGCAATAGCCCTGGCTCTCCTGGAACTTGCTTTGTAGACCAGGCTGGCCTTGAACTCACAAAGACCTGCCTGCCTCTGAGTACTGGGCTTAAAGGTGTGTACCACTACGGCCAGGCTCAATGAACCTAATTTTTTTAAGAAAAAGAAAATTCTGTGAAAAGCAGAACCAGTAAACTGGAACAAGCAGAAGCCTGTTGGGGACTGAGGACATGGCTGATAAAATACTACACTCCCAAATCACTGAGGAAAACACAAAAGCGTAACTACAACCTCCAAGAACAAGAAGCACTTAGACACCAACACATGACCAGAAAAGAACTCTGCATGACATGTCAAACATGCAAAGTAAATAAACACTATTAAAAACTGTAAGGGAAAACACCAACAGAAACATCAGAATCTCAGCAGGTCTCATTAGCAACCCTCAAAGGCAGAAACACATGGGACAGTAGATTTTAAGCCCTAGAAGGATGTGACTGCCCACTAAACGCTGTGTCCAGTAAAGCTAGCTCCTGGAGGGAGTGTGAGCGAGCCCAACCGTGCAGGAAATCACAACTGCTCTGACTTAGGACAACGGTCATACTGTACACGGGGGACAGAAGTCCACAACACTGTATTTCTCAGTTCTAAAATAGCCACTTTGGGGTTTTGTTTGTTTGAATAGTTCCTATTTCTCTATTTTAAAAGTTCTATCTTGGGTCTGTTCAACAAGTAATGTTGAATGCTGCCAAGTCTGACTTCAATCCCCAGAATCCACATTGCAAATGGAGAAAACCAACTCAGGAGAAGAGAACCAACTCACACAGGCTCTGCTTTGATCTTCACAGGGGCATACAGCATTCACACATACATACACAATAAACTAATTATTTTAGTATAACTTTCTATTTGTTTCAGAAGTATTTAATTAATTTTACTTCACAGTGCGAAGTTATAATTGCATTTAAAGTCTGCATATGAAAATCCCATCATCTAGTGCATCTTGAAGCTGGCATTTATTGACCGTTTTTCCCTTAAATCCTCAGTTGTCAAAATGTTGAGAATTTTTCGACTCTATCCTTAACATACTGGGTAGTACTATATCGTGAAGGCTCTACAACCAAAACCCTCTATAGTCTACCAATTTAGTTATTTTAGCCAGCAATTAACACAATTTAATTTAGATCAAATAGACTCTGTCTTATTTTCTCTGAGTTGTGGTTCAATGTTACTTCAGATTTCAAAGATTTTGATATCTGTGTTGAATTTGTCAATCATGTGCAGCTCAGAGTTGAGTCCAGTTTTTGTGCAAACCACACTGGGAACACAGAATCAACAATTCCAGGGTTTTTCCTTTCTGGAATTTCCCTCATATTTTCTGGCTCTCAAAAGGAACTTCTCCTAAGCCCCTTTTCTTAGAGCTTTATCCACTATGTTACCATCATGTGTTTTCACGGGACTGAAGTGGCTTTTGGAGCAAACAAAGCAGCAGTAAATGAAAAGAGAAGGACAAACCATGAGGGTTCCACTATAACATCAGGGGCTTCCTGTGCCAGAAGAAATGCCTAAACAAAAATTGTCACTCTAGTCTTTGTTGACTGTCTTCCTAAGCCAAATTTTAATACTCTGTAGATATTCTGTGGGAAGAGAGGCTGTGTGGGCTTTACTATCTCAAGCACCGAAGATTCAATGCACTCGACATGCATAGCTTCCCATTTCCAACCTCACATATCAATCCAGGAAATAAAGATGGAGTGCTTAGAGAAGAGTGTGGAAGAGGTGCATGTGGGAAGGAGGGAGGTATGCTAGAAAGAGAGGATGAGAGAAAGAGAGAGAGCAGAAGGGAAGTTTATAAACACAATAGTTCATTAGACTCTTTATCTTTGCTAGAACAGAAATATGGCTTCAATCTTTCTTAAAAGTAGCCCAAAAGAAGCAATTTCATAATATTCACATACTAAAAATTAACCAGCAGATCAATTCAGGTACAATTGTCCCTGACATTGAGATCATTCTTAAAATAAAGACTCTACTGAAATCCAGTTTCTAAAAAACATTTCTTAACAGGCCATATGCCGAAAACCAACTCAGTAAAATCTATTCTAGAGAAGGTCAATAGATGGAATCTAGATATAAGACTTAGGCTTAACTAAGGGGTGGACTTGAAACTGGTAAAGAAATAGATACAGTATATATCCTTCAAGCATCGCCCCATAAATACTGTTATTCTTGGCAAAGCTTCCAAGAGGTTCTGCACAGCAGAGATTATATCCCCTGACAAGTACAGGGGAGGCAACCACTTTATGTGGCTACTGTAGGACTGAGAAATATATTTTACCAGTCAACCCAGAGAGGAATATAAGGAAAACCTTCTTATCACAATTGAGTATCCTAATAAAAACAATCACAGACTGAAGTGTAGAATAACTTATTCCATCCCTTTGGTGAGCCAAGAGAAGCAGTTAGCTAAAACCAAGATTTCTTTCAGAATAGATTCTAAATCTTGTAAAGCATAAAGCTAAATGGGTCAAGTGGAGAAAGGACAAGTGGGACCAAGCCCCAGTTACAATGTGAGAGAACGAAAATACAGAGGAACCTTGCAGCAGTGTTTTCCCTACGGTAATGTTATAGTATAAGTAACAAGTTAATGCATTTAATGACCCCACAGTGTGCTCATTATGAAACTACAAAGCTACTGAATAGAACCATAGTCCTGCAATAGTTTTCTGGAGCACAGTAAATAAGATATTTTCATATTATGTTCTGAACAAACTTTTAAAAACAAAAAGAAGTTAGATAAAATGAAATATTAACATTTTGGCCATTTATACTTAGCAACCAAAGTTTCATGACTACAATTCTCTAAAATAACCATGTAAAATTCGGTTTAAATATTTTACACCTGACAAAGTAGATCTCAATTTCTACAATTTCAGCTTCAATTTACAGCCTCAATTAAACAACCATACAACTTTAAATCAATATAAACATGTAAGTTTAACTTCATAAAACTAAAATTCTATCCCTACCCTTAATTTTTTATTCTAAGCTTCAAAAACAAATATTTCCTAATAAATGAATCATACTAAGTCTAACAAGTTTGTATAATATTATACTTAATGCAAAAATGTGATCTTATTTCCACTTTAACCTAACATATATACTAAAAAATATTCAAAACACATTGCCAAAACCTAAAAAGTTCCTCATTCTAGCTGAAAAAAAAAAGCACAGGTTGACTAATTTAAACATTTTTGTAGTTCAATCCTTTTGTTTTTAAATAATGAAACAGATTAGAATCCATAGTAATTAAGTCAGTTCCTAAGAAATATGCACTACCTGGTTAACATTTAACCATTCTTGAATAATGAAATGGTTAAGAGAACTAAACACAAATTATCTAGTTTTAATAGAGTTGGCAACACTTTAAAATATTCTACATAAATAATTTTAGCCTTAAACATTAACATTTAAGGAAATGATTAGAACCACATTGTTCATAACAAAGGGGGATTAACTGATCTTTATGTGAGTAGCCTACAAGTTGCCTGAGCACTGCTCTCCTGAAGCAGCCCATGGCACACACACCGGAACAACCTTCCACAGATGGCTATGATTATGAGTAACAAGACAACAAGCTCATTGAAAACCTTTACAGATGCTTACCTAATGAGATGTCACATTAAATCTGATATCATAAGATTAAAAACCTTGTATCAATTATAAAGATTGATATACCATTTAAAATTGACGCTCAAACATTGCTAAATTAATTCCATAACACACTAGGTTACTGATATACTTATTTAAGAAAGTTTAAAAAATAAATGTCAATATTACATAACTTTCCACCCCCATCACACATGCCCAAGTCACGTATATCTTATAGATAGTAGGTACACGTATATGTATATATATTTTGCTTTCATCATAGTTAGATACAAATGCTTCTAACTGCAAAAGTCTGGTATATGTCAGAATTCGATTTGACTACTTCTTCCTCTCTTAATGCTTAATGACTAATTCCTTTGAGATGTCCTTAAAAGCCCTAAAATGTTGTCCTCGGGTAGAAACTTTCACCAGCAATCAATCAGGAGCAAATTAGATGATAGTGTTGAGATGTCCTCCACTGTTTAAGCTAACAAATGAATGAAGAAAGGTAGTATATCGGAACATATGCCACTACACTGAAGTCGCTAAAAGGATTTGTTGGAAGAATATTTCCTTTCCAGTGAAGCAAATATGGAATAAGAAAGGACAGTGATAAAAGATTACCAAGTCATATGGAAATCCAAATATAGTGACAGACACAATTATTTTACTAATTGCTAATGAATACAGTCAAGTGGCTTCAAAAGGAAAAACTTTGCTCGGACTACTTCAGGTTTTGACCTCTGCATGAGAAAATGCATTTAAACTGAGACCCACCAAAATTGATTAACGGCGCCAGCCAAGGCCAGCATGTAGTTGAAGCTTTTTCCATCTATCACATGGCCCCAAGGATAGTTAAATGAACCTTAAAATGGCTACAAACAGCTCAATGACTACACAGAGTCCTGCCAATTAGAAATAATTAGGCAGTCATTTTAGTGGTGAGTCTTTTTAAGTGCATACATAACGATGCAATGATGCTTATTAACGATCTCATGAGCTATGCTCAAACAGTCTGAAATAATTATGCAACTATCACAAAGCCTTGCTCATCTCTGTACTTCACCTTAATGCATTTAAAAATCCACTTCATTACCTCCAGTAATTAATCTTCCATTAATTGCAGGAAAAGTTCAGTTTACCAAGCTTCATTTCTAATTATCTTATAAATAGTTATGGTTCTAATTAATGTGTTCATTAAGACGAATATCTTTCTCAAAGCCATGCTCAGAGCAAAGGTTCCACTGGTTCCCTCAAAAGCCTAGCTCACCATAAGGTGAGGCCATTTCAGTTGCATTTGCTTTTATTTCAGTATACTCAACCTCCTAATTGGCATTTAAAATCTAATTTGGAGAAACTTCAAGAAGGTTATACAGAAAGAAATAAGGGCAAAAAGATATTTTTGAACTCTTTTCCAATCAATAATCTTAAAACCTTCATAAGAAAATGTTAGTGCATCTTTTTTGATAAATATTGACTAATATACTTAAGTACAATATCCAAGAGGATTTAAAGTCCATACAAACTTAGCTTTTGCCCCTTCCTTCAATTAGAAAATGAGAGAGATAAAATATGCTATTAAAACAAATGCATTTAAATTTATATTAGGTTACCTAGCTAAATTGCTACTATAAAACAATTACTCAATGTAAATTGTCAGCCATCAAAGAAAAACCTTACACATATCCTAGGATTAGCAATACTTCACATTATTTTAGAAACATAGCTAGACTATGTTCTTTTAAAAACAGAAATCTATGTCTGTACTACAAAGCAAATAGTACTTAAAAAACTCTTGTTATGACTCAAAGCAAACATGCAAAATAAGCCTTTTATAAATAAGAATATTTTATTTTGTGGGAATATTTTAAAATATATGTATAAATAACTTTAAAGTACCAAAGGTATTCATAATTATTTAAAAAACTAAATTTTATTTTCAATGAAAAATGTAACATTTGATAACTTAAGTGAGCAACTTTCTTATGTTAAAAAGGTAGTTATTATTGTAGAGATTCTAGAAGTTAATGATAAAGCTATAGTCCCACATGACAGATGCCTCCTACTTTTTAAATTTGCATTTGTTCATTAATCTCCCTGCCTTGTGCTTTTCCATGTAAGATAAGCCTATAGATGCTTCACTTATAAAACAAAACTCTTCAGTTTTACAAGCAAGTTTCTGAAAAGATCATTCCCTCATAGAATTTATAATAACTATAATTTCAAGTAAAACTTTCTCTAGAATATCCTTTCAGAATGTGCTTTACACAAAACCACTATGGCATTAAGTTCCCACAATAAAAGTTCTGAAAATAGGGACTTATTTAAAAAAAAACTGCTAGAAGGACAGGTGGAAATTCATAGTGGAGGAAGATTTCATGTTTTGTAAAGCATTCATAGACAGATAAGCAGATTATAGAAGTATTTATCCTTCTATAACCCAGATGAATTTGAAGGTGCTGAGGAGAGAGATGAAGCTCTGCCATAACGAGGTTGGGTCTATCTAGCGTTTGTGTGCACATGTCCATCTGGAAGTGGCACGTGTTTACGCGTGTGTGAACGCCAAAGTAGTCAGATGTCCCTCATTTACTACTCATCTTAGGTATGGAGCCAGGCTCTCTTACTGGATCTGGAGCACCCCACTTTAGCTAAATTGGCTGCTCATCAAGTGCCAAGGATTCCCCAGTCTCTGCCTTCCCGGTCCCTGGATCACAGCCGCGGACTACCATATCCAGATCTTGCGTGGCTGCTGTGGTCCTCATTCTTGCACAGAAAGTACTTGACTGACTAAGCCATTTCCCCAACCCTGAGTCTAACTATGAGTCTTAATTGAATGTAAGAATATCCTACTAATTGGAAATATTGGTATAGCAGGTAGTAAACTTCACTGCAGCCACAAATTTCAATTACACAACTGGATTATTATGAAACCATTCTTAATACCAAGAGTATAAATGCCTTAGTATACGCAAAAGACCCTTGAGAGAAGACACTTTGCCAGCACAATCTTGGGATTACTGGACCACACAGAACAGAAACATCAAAGTGTAAAGAAGTATGTAATCATTAGAGAGATAATACAAACATAAATACTGTGAGAATACTAGGATTAGCATCTCTACCTTCCACATTCAAAAATTTTTATTTAAATTTTTTTAAGTGTGTATGAGTGCCTGACATATGTATAGATGTACAAGGACATGCTTGGCATCGGTAAGTCAGAAGAGGGCATCAGATTCCCCACTACTGGAGTTAAAGAGACTTGTGTGCCACCACATATATGCTGGGAGCTGAACCTGGCTCCTCTACAAGAGCACTGAACCAACCCTCTCTCTCTTCATTTATCTTCTATACCTTTTAAAATGTATTTTTAATTAAAATAGAATTACATTAACTTCATGCCTCAGTTTCTTCTCTCTGACACCTCCCAGCTACCGTCACTTAAACCCCTCCTATGCCCTCAAGTTGATGGCCTCTTTTTCTTTGATGATTACTGTTACATGCATATCTGTAAACATGCATTTATGTGTATGAACAAATAAATATAACCTGCTGTGTCCATTTTTATTTTTTGTGTGTATATGATTTCAAGGCTAACCACAACGAGTAAGGGAGCTCGTCCCTGGAAATGGATAGTAGTCCTTTTCCCAGCAGTCACTAGTAAGGGAGCTCGTCCCTGGAAATGGATAGTAGTCCTTTTCCCAGCAGTCACTAGTTATTCATAGTTCTCTACCTGGGAGTGGGACCCTGGGAAAATGTCCCCTTTCCATGTTAACATGGCGCCGATGTTGCCACTGTTCTGGTCTTGTTTCTGCATCTATTTCTAGAAGAAACTGCTTCACAGCAGACTTCCTGGTATTCTGGCTCTTACAGTCTTTCGGCCACTTCTTCTGCAATGTTTCCTTAGCCACAGACACAGACACTGTGATGATATACCCATTGGTGCTGTACTCCTCATGATACACTGTTCTCTATATTATGTCTACTTGCAGCTTTCTGTGATGGACATTTGCTGTAAAGAGAGGGTTCGCTGATGAGGAATGGTAACTACACTTGCCTAGTTTCTCCATTTGTATATTAACTTCTGAGGATTTGGTACCAGAAATAACAGAAAGAGAACACATGCAACTGTTCTTCTGGATCTGGGTACTTCACTCAATGTAAACATTCATTTATTGTCTGTGTCTATTTCTGTATGCACATGTATACATACACACTTCTTCAAACTGAAAATCAGGGTTTTTTTTTTAATCATGAATCGATGCTAACTCTCTCTTTGTAAATCCAATTTTTTATTATTTTACTTATTTATTTATTTGTTTGTTTTACATCCCCAAACAATGTTTCCTCTCCCTCCTCACTTTCCATCCCCATTCATGCCCACCGCACCTGCCCTCCCCCATTGCCCCCTCAATCCACTCCTCCCCTGTTTCTGTTCAGAAAGGGGCAGGATTTCCAAGGGTCTCAACAAAACATGGCATATCAAGTTGTCTTAAGACTAAGCACCTCCCCTTGTATTCAGGCTGGGCACGGCGATCCAGCATGAGGAATAAGTCCTCAAACTAGCTCACTTTCACGCAAATCAATGTCATTTTAAGGGAAAAGAAAGAGGAAATAAGAGAAACTAGAACAAGACACCACCAGGGTTATCTGGAGAACTAAGGATACCACTTCTGCTTACCCTAAACCAAAGCTGCACTTTACAAGAATGATCTTCTCTTCCTTTCCACTCTTCTACTTTTACTCAAAAGCAAATCTAGAGAAATTAAGCCAATGAAGGCCTTTGGAAATACACGAAAGCTTTCAGTAACTGACTAGTATCACAATAATGTTGAATTTACTCACTCAAGAATCTGCTTTAGGGAGTATTCATCAAATAATACTTATAAAATTATGAGTTACTCAGAAGGTACACTGCAAAATTAAAACTTAGTAGAAAATTATTTGAAAAGCTAATAGGTGAATGGCTTCAGGTAATGCAGATTTCCTTTAAAAACCAGAGGCTTCAGGGAAGGTCAAGGATACAGACACAATCATTCATCATGAATGACTTCAAGGGACATTTTAATAACTACCTGTGGCAGGATCTCTCTCGTATTCATTATAAAATTCCCAAGGCAGATTTTGTTTTCTCATACATACCAACACACAAAATAGAGGCTACCCATCAACTGCAGAATAAGTAGAAGCAATCCAACACCAGTTGTTTTGCCATTTTGTTCATTACTAGTGTACAACAAAGATAAAAGCTCTGTAAAACTGAACGGATCACACACGCACGCACACACACACGCATGTACGCACGCACGTGAGTAGTTCATTTTACGTGCTTAGCCTATCGTAAATAAAAACATGCTTGAAAAGCGGCCAACTCAGAGAGCAAAAAAGGACCTCATCAGAATCTTTTAAAGGCTAATAGACAGGGTTCAATTTTTTTTCAACAAAAAAATTAATTTCTTAAGTGAATTCTATTTGTGCATTTAGCTAAAACTAAGGGAGTGATGAAATAGTCATTTGCTGGGATTGTCTGTCACTTTTATACTCTCATTTACCTAGAAAATCATGGAAATTCTCACTAATCCTCCATCTTAAAAAAAAAAGTCAGGATGTAGCTGACTAGTTTGCAGAACTTCAATTTCACACTCTGATTCTTTTTATCCATGAAATGAGTGCAAATCCAAACTCTTAAAAATATTATGAAGAACAAACCAGAAGCGTATGTCAAGTAAGTCCATGCAGCCTGAGGAAGGGCTCCGCCGGAGTGCCGCTAACTCACTGCGAAGCTACCTCACCTTACTATCTGCATGACCTCCTCCTTCGGTCCTCTCATGAGCCACTGTGAGGAACTGAAACTTTATCAAATTTTATAGCTTATTCCTTATTTTCATCTCAACAATGTATCTTGTTTGACTCAAAACTAGTAACCGAATTCACTACCCCCTCAGCTCTCGCACTCTGACAGCTGACTACACCACTGACACACTGGAGCACAGGCCAGGCCAGGCAAGTCTGCGCATGTGTGCTGTGCCTTACTAGACAGGAGGTTTCAGACACTCCTCTGCACCTGACAGCACCAGTTACTGAGAACAAGCATCACAACCCCTGGCAGAGAGGGCTTTCACAGCTTTGAGGGCATGAGCACTTCCTCATGTCTGCCATAGAGATACAGAGTATTCTAGCCTCAGGAATGCTCATCTGCCAACCCTTATTAAGAGAGACACAAAAAGGTAAATTTCAGGTAGATATACTACAAGAGAGGAGAAAAAAAAGATGGCCCTATGAAAGAAATGCAGATAGTTTGTTATTTGGGGGAAACTTTTAGAAGTGTTTAAATGCAGTTTAACGGATAAGGCTTATAAAGGTACATTCTAGGCGAGAGGTGTAACTCAGCAGTGAAGTCAGTGTTCAGCCCGCCCAAGACCCCGAGTTCATTCACCATACATACAGAAGACGAGGACAGACAATCGTTTACCGTTCTTTTAAGGCACGGCTGTAGGTTTCATTCCCAAGTACTCACTGACTGCCATACAGATCACAAGAGCAAGATTTCATGGATCTGTACATATTTCAAAACTTGCTCATGAATAGATTACTCATAAATGTTTCATAAATACAATTTTCTGAGAACAGATTTGAGTTCCTTAGAGAGCAAGCGCTTACTTTTTTTTCTGTAGATAGAAATAATTACAAGAATCAGTGAAAACAAGTTGATAATAATTTTAAAAGGCTATGTATTACTTGCTTTTAATTGTTTTTAAGACACAGGAAAAAAAAAACTTAAGCCTACAGAGCAGTCAGGACACTGTTAGAACCACAGGGTCTCTAGACAGAAAGATATGTTCTGACCCAATCTGCTTCTCCTGGATGAAGACTGATCCACATCAAAGGCCCTAGACTAGCCTAATCCAAACTTTTAGTCATTTTAGAAAGGGAGATGGGCCAGATATTCTGAAATGTATTCAAAGTTCACAATCTGGGGTTTGGAGATGTAGCTCCGTTGGTAAAGTGCTTGCCTGGCATACACGGAGCCCTGAGTTCAATGCCTAGAGCCTCATTAAACAGCATGGCAGCACACATTTTAAACCCAGCTTTCAGGGAGGTAAGGGCCGGAACAGCCAAACTTTGGAGACATTCTTGGCTACCACACTATTTCAAGAACAGCCTGCAATACAGGAGACATTGTCTTTAAAACAGAAGCCACATTTCACTTACTGTTCTGAGTCCTTTTCTTTTCGAAAAATGACTGATTGATGGATATATGTGTGTTTCTGTGAGTTTACGTATACCACCTTCATGGTGGATGAAGTCCCAAGCAGTTAGAAGGGGGCTACGCCACCACGTGAGAGACTAGGAACCAAACTTGGGTCCTCTACAAGAGTAGTCAGCATTCTGACCCTCTTACCCACAGAGTCAGTGCTAGAGACTGAGGCCTTATCTTTCATAGTTTAAGATACAGTTCCCTCAGCAGTAAATCTTGATTCTATACCTATCAAACTGGATTGTTGTAAACAAACAGACAAAAATAATGAAAAAAACACATACAGATGAAGACACATATACGAACAAAAAAAGATACAAACACAAAACAGGAAACCATAATAGATAAGCAGATAAGCAAACAGCAAGGTGAAAATGGGTTAAAAAGCCCAAACAAAGCATTATAAGATAAAACATCTCCAAAAATATCATTATAAAACTCAATATTTTAATATAAATTTTTTTGTTTACCAGTCTTTTTTCCTTTCTTACAACTGTATTGGTTTCCTTGTACTGTTTCAATAATAACAGAAAATGACAAGTACCTACATTTTTTAAAATGTTTGATATATAAGATAACATCAGAAATTCAATTTGTGTTAAATTTTACGTTTTACTTTGGAAATATAAGGGGAAAAAAAGCATGGAAAGCTATATTTGTGTATCTTACAAATATATACCCCAGTCTTGTAATGACTCTGAGACTTCTTATCACGTAAATTTAATCTACACAAGAGTATGAGTACACAGTAAACAGATAAAACAAAAGTTTTATATCCTAATGATGCCAGAAGCTTTGAAAGGCTCTCAAGAAAATGCTCCTCATCTAAAAAGATAATCTTGGTTCACAAAACTTTGTAGAGGATCAATATAATAAACGTAAAGCTTGAGATATGCAGCTTTGCTTAAAGTCAACTCCAGTCAGATCAAATCTGTCCACAACGGCAACATGCATACAATCAGAGATTAACAGAGCATAACTACCAAGTCTCCCACATGTAGCTCCAAGACAGTGACTGTCTTAGTCTTGGTCCTTGTCTTCTAGGAAACTCACAGGATTCCTACCCCTAAAATCTCTCACTAAATGACACAATATCTTATGGTACAATATTACCATGCCACAGCCATTGCTTATATCAGAACTAATAACTGAACCAGAGAGCACTGCCTTTCTCTAGTGATTTATTTAAGAATGAAAAACTTTAAATAGTTCAAGAAAAGAATCTGTAAGTAATCCATAAATTACTTTCTAACTTGTGTGGCATGTAAGTCAGTGTACAAGAAAGAATTGTCTCAGTTAATAACTCTGAAACCAGAGAGTACTACAGCCTTCAAGTTTCTCCAAATAGAAAGCCCTGGAGATCACTGTAATAAAGCAGTCTCTAAAGATGCACTTCAATATCGGAAACAGTCATGCATCTACATCACAGTGAATATGCAAATATTACTAGGAATAATTTTAACTATATATCCACAAACATAGAAGGTATATAGAGGAAGAACATGTTAAAGACCTAGGAAAAACAGGGCTTGGATGCACAGGATTGTAATCCCAGCACTTGGAGATGAGAGAGACAGAAGGATGAGAGTTTAAGACCACCCTCCACTATATATACCAAGTTCAAGGTCACCCTACACTCTGTGAGATCCTGTATCTAAAAAACAAAAAAACAAAACAAAGAATGTGTAGGGAAGACTGCTCAGAAGTAACTCTCAGTTATCTCAAAAACTCTCGTTGCTTTCTGCAGAATCCTACTACAGATGAGAATTTACAGAGCAGTTCCTATTCCATGTAGGGTCTACCCAAGCATCTTTATAACTACAATTCTAAGATTTCTTAGGCATTGGGTTTATATAGTTACTAAGACCTTTTAAAACTTTTCTAAAGTAGCTCTCGTGCCTAAGATAAAATGTAAACTAATCATATAAAACAAAAGTAACATACTCAGATGTGAATCCTGCTCCTTGTTTACAATTTAAGTTTATCCAAAATGTAAAAGTATAGCACAAAGATTCCAAATTGCGACCAGCGAGATGGCCTGCCTTCAAGCCTGACCATCTGAGTGTGATTCCCAGGTAGGAGAGCACTGATCCCAAAGCTGTTCTCAGAAGCACTCAAGCATATATTATATACACAAAATACATAAACGTAGTTTAAATTTTTCTAGACTCTGGAAGAAATGATCCAACCCCATGGGCTAGCTGGCCCAGAAGGATGACAAGGGTCTAGGAGAGCTGGCTCTGCCTCTTACCTGAGGGAAGTGGTGCTAGTGTCCCAGATCGATCAACTCAGCTATACCCAGTCCTACATCCTGGGCCTTGGATTGGCCCACCCTAACATATACTCCATCGATGACCTGCTGGAATGTGTGAAGGGACTAGTCCTGTGGAATGGTAACCACAGGACTTCCATGACAACAACAGGATGCCCAAGAGGAGTTTCAGTGAGGATCCAGTAATGATGGTGTGCCAGAGGCCAGAGACCTTGGACCAGACCAATGACTCATCGCAATGAACATTTGCTGGTGGGGCTGATTAAACAAAAAGAGTAGACCAAGTGACACACCGCAGCACCCAGTCCACTAGGATGAATAAAGAGGTGTTGCAAAGACGAGGGAGAGAGACATTAGTAGTAGTAGTAGTAGTAGTAGTAGTAGTAGTAGTAGTAGTAGTAGTAGTTGTTGTTGTTGTTTTCTTTTGATTATTCTTTGGAGGTTTCTTTTAGGGGGCATGCTGGAGGGGTGAGGAGCAAATATGCAGGGACTGGGAAGTGAGCAGGATTGAAGTGCATGATGTGAAATTCCCAAAGAATCAAAAAAAAAAAAACTTAAAAATTTGTAAGGCCCCAAAATTCTATTTTCATTCAAATTCCATTTCCTGAGAATTATCTTTAGAAGATATTACATGATCATTGCCATCTTACTTTAAGGAATAAAAAAAACTAAAAACAGTGAGTTATCAAAATCTTGTACACTGACTTACATGCCACACAAGTTAGAAATAAATCACAAGGGACTGAACTCAGCCAGGAAAGCATGTAGGCTACTTGCAGACCAGCACCCCTAGCTCCTCCAAGTCATATCCCCCAGAGTCTCATCCCCAGGTCAGCAACAGAACACCTGCTGCAGCCTCATAACCCCCTCCCCCATCACCAGTGAATCCCAGAGATCTTCCACCTCTTAACCTCTCTCCTCCTACTCACTGCTTTAACCCAGGCCCCAACTCTAGCAGGCATGCCCTGAGAACACAAAGGGCGCCAGGGAAGCAGGTAGGCTGTACCTCCAGATCTAATCCTCCAATCTCACCCAAAGCTTAGCAGCAGAAAACCTGTCACAACACCACCCCCAATCTTTAGTGGAACCCACAAATCTTTCCCTAACTCCTTCCATTATCCCAGCCCCAACTCCAGCAGGCATTCTCTGGGAACCCACAGGCCACACAGGCCAGGGAAACAGGGAGACTAATAGCAGATCTTCACCTCTCCCTCAGCTCCTCTAAAGCCAATCCCCAGCCTCAATGCCAGGTCTGCAGAAGACCACCTGCTGCAGCCTCCCTT
>JAQHUG010000039.1:6204230-6235627 GCA_028555095.1 Dicrostonyx torquatus | reverse complement strand
AACAAATGGTGCTAGTCTAACTGTATGTCAACATGTAGAAGAATGCAAATAGATCCATTATTTTTACCATGCACAAAACTCAAGTCAAGCAGAACAGACTCTTCAACATAGAACCAGATACAGTGAATCTGATAGAAAAGTGGGAATAGCCTTGAACACATTGCCACAGGAGTCAACTTCCTGAACAGAAGAGCAATAGTGCAGGCACTAAGATCAAAATTAATAAATGGGACTCCAAAAAACTAAAAAGCTGGGCTGGAGAGATGGCTCAGTGGTTAAGAGCATTGCCTGCTCTTCCAAGGTCCTGAGTTCAATTCCCAGCAACCACATAGTGGCTCACAACCATCTGTAATGAGGTCTGGTACCCTCTTCTGGCCTGCAGGCACACATGCAGACAGAATATTGTGTACATAATAAATAAATATTTTTTAAAAAAGAATGATACAGAAAGTACAAATAGTCTGGCTACTGTTTTTAAAAAAAACTAAAAAGCTTCTGTAAGACAAAGGACACTGTCAAGAAGACAAAATGGCAGCTTACAGAATGGGAAAAGATTTTCACCAACTTCACATCTGACAGAGGCCTAATAACAAAAATATATAAAGAACTCAAGAAACTAGACATCAATAACCAAATAATCCAATTAAAACCTGGGGTACAAATCTAAACAAGGAATTCTCAATACAGGAATCTCAAATGGCCAACACTTAAAGAAATGTTCAATGACCTTGGCCATCAGTAAAATGCAAATCAAAGTGCTTTGAGATTCTACCTTAGACCTGTCAATCAGAATGGCTAAAATCAAAAACACAAGTGACAGCTCATACTGGAGAGGATGTGGCTGTGCAAACTTGTACAACCACTATGGAAATCAATATGGCAGTTCCTCACAAAATTGGGAATGGATCTATATCAAGACCCAGCTATATCATTCTTAGACATACATCCTACCACAAAGACACTTGCTCAACTGTGTTCATAGCAGCTTTATTCATATAGCCAGAACCTGGAACCAACCTAGATGCTCCTTAATTGAAGGATGGATAAAGAAAATCCATTTATACAATGGCGTATAGGTAGGCTGTTTAAAATAAAATAAATACATTATTAAATTTACAGGCAAACAGATAGAACTAGAAAAAAATCATCCTGAGCAAGATAACCAGACCCAGTAAGACAAACATGTTATTTACCCACTTATAAGTGGATATTAGTTACTAAGTAAAGGATAATCATGCTGCAATCCACAGACCAGAGAGGTCAAGTAAGAAGGAGGGCTCCCTGGGAAGTGGAATTAGAATAGATTTTGTGAGTGGGCTTGGGGTGGGTGAGGACGGAAACAAAGGAAATCAGAAGGAAGGTGAGTGGTGGAGGAAGAGAGTATTGGGAGAGATGGCTGGAATCGAGGGGCATTTGAAGACTGATACAAAAACCTAGTGCAGTGGTAACTCTATGAGAGTGGCCCTAGCGAGGACTCCTAGTAATGGAGGATACAGAGCCTAAACCAGTCATCCTCTGTAACCAGGCAAGGCTTCCATTAGAGGAACTGGGGCACCAAGCCAGCCACAAAATGACCGACAATTTGTCCTGCCTGCAAGATGTGCTGGCATAATGGTTGCACAGAACATGGGTGAGTGGCCAACCACTCACTGGTCTAATTTAAGGCCAAAGTCACAGAGGGCACCCAAGCCAGACTCTGCCTGGATGGTCAAGAACTGGAGGCTAGGAAGTCAGAAACCTAGGACAGAACAAAACACGACTGGAAAGGAAAAGTCAATGAAATGACTCATAATGACATTCTGCTATACTCATAGATCAGTGTCCTACCCAATCATCATTAGAGGAGGCTTCATCCAACAGCTAACAGGAACAGATGCAGAAACCTACAGCCAAATGTTAGGTGGAGCTCAGGGAACCATGCCAAAGATGGGGAGGAAGAACTGTAAGAGCCAGAGGGGGCGAGAACATCAGAAGGACATGGCTCACAGAAGCAACTAAGTAGGGTTCATAAGGACTCACAGAAGCTGAAGTGGCAACCATGGAGCTTACATGGTTCTGCGCTAGGTTCTCTGCTAAATGCTGTGGTTGTTTAGCTTCTGGTTTTTGTGAGAGTGTTTCTGACTTTTTTGCCTGTTCTTGCCTCGTCCAACCTTGATATAGGAGTTTGTGCCTAGTCTTGCCATAACTTGTTATGGCATGTTTGTTTGGTAGCCCTGGGAGATCTGCTCCTTGCTGAATGAAAATGGATATCTGGATCTGGGGGAGAGAGGAGATGGTAAAGGGAACTGAAAGTAGTGGTGGGAAGGGAAACTGTAGTCAAAATGTATTGTATTAGAGAAGAAAAATTCTTTTAAAATTATAAAAAAGAAAACAGAGTGAATTCTAAACTATTCATCTGAGAGGAAAATACAGAATATATATTATATCCTATAATCACTAGGGTATTATATATAATATATCATCACTAAGGTATTATTATTTTATGATAATATACCAAAATGTTATAGTATATATAATAGTGATTATAGAAATATATATACATATATGAAAAAATTGGTATTAGAAAGGTTCCACCATATTCCTTCTTGGTAAATTAAAACAATTTGCTATAGAAAAAGCATGTTTGGACAGCCTGCAGAATGGGAAAAGATCTTCACTAACCCCACATCAGACAGAGGTCTGATCTCCAAAATACACAAAGACCTCAAGAAATTGGTCATCAAAAGAACAAATAATCCAATAAAAAAAAAAGTGGAGTATAGACCTAAACAGAGAACTTTCAACAGAGGATTCTAAAATGGCTGAAAGACACTTAAGGAAATGCTCAACATCCTTAGTCATCAGAGAAATGCAAATCAAAACAACTCTGAGATTCCACCTTACACCTGTAAGAATGGCCAAGATCAAAAACACTGATGACAACTTATGCTGGAGAGGATGTGGGGAAAAGGGAACACTCCTGCATTGCTGGTGAAAATGCAAGCTGGTACAACCCCTTAAGGTGTCAGTATGGAGATTTCTTAGAAAATTAGGTAACAACCTTCCTCAAGACCTAGTAATACCACTTTTGGGTATATATCTAAAGGATGCTCAATTGTGCTACAAGGACATGTGCTCAACTATGTTCATAGCAGCATTGTTTGTCATTTCCAGAACCCGGAAACAACCTAAAAATGCCCTTTGATCGAAGAATGGATAAGGAAAATGTGGTACATTTACACAATGGAGTACTATACAGCAGAAAAAAATGACATTTTGCAGGCAAATGGATGGAGCTAGAAAATATCATTTTGAGTGAGGTAACCAGACCCAGAAAGATAATTATCACATGTACTCACTCATAAATGGTTTTTAAACATAGGGCAAAGAAAACCAGCCCACAAATCACAATCCCAGAGAACCTAGACAACAAAGAGGACCCTAAGAGAGACATACATAGATCTAATCTACATGGGTAATAGAAAAAGACAAGATCTCCTGAGTAAATCTGGAGCATGGAGACCTTGGGGAAGGACTGAAGGAGAGGGGAGAGGCAAGGAGGGGAGCAGAGAAAAATGTAGAGTTCAACAAAAATCAATTAAAAAAAGAAAAAGCCATGTTTGCTATATTTAATGTACCACTCTTAAAGAAAAATCATTTTTTAATCTTTGATATAAATAGTACCTGATCATCAATTTAAAAACCTACCAAATGTCCTTCCATAGACTTTATTTTACAATCCTTACAGATATAGTATCAATATTTCCTTGCAACTTTCTCTTACAGAATTTCAAATCAACTATAATTTTAGGACCCAATACCCTGACAGTCAGGATCAGAGATTATTTAATCTATCACACATTTAAGTCATCTTCTAGAAATAAACTAAGCAAATACGGTTTTTTGTTTTTTTAATGTGAGCAAAAGAGTATTTTATTTAAAATAAATGATAATGAAGTCTCAAAATGATATGACAATAGATCATAGATATAATCTGATTCTGTGTGGCTCTTTCTGTTCACAACCTCATTTCTGGGTTTTGTTTTGTTTTGTTTGATGTTCAAAAAAACATCAACACTCCCATTCAGAACATGTTTTAAAAATGTGTGCTGGAAACTTATAAATTCGCTAGTCATTCAACTGACTGAAAATACTCTTAAAACTTTTTAAAGCCAACTGTTAGATAGATAGCATCATGTTAGAAACTAATGAAACACGGTTAATAAGACATAATTTCTGTGTTACAGGAGGCTCAGGTAACCAAAGACAAGAGTAGCAGAAGTCTTGATAGAAGTGGTATTCTCTGTAATGGGTGACAGAAGAAAAACAAAAAACAAGCACAGTACAACAAACTATTTTTCCAATAAATCAGTATCACTTAATTTTTTATAGATTATCTAGAACACGAACAAATGATTGAAATTTTTTAATGATGATGGCAGGTCAATGTCAGACCTGGCAAAGGTCAGCAGTTTTATATAAATAAATATTACATATATGTGTGTGTGTGTGTGTAATATATATAAACACTATATAATATATATATAAACATTATAGACCAAATGCCTAGCACAATTTCTAAATATACAGCATATGTAGGTAAATCAACATTATATCTGAAATTCTAATAAAGCCAAATAACAAATGAGAAAGAATTACTACATAGAAAGGACTACTTTATAAAAACTCTTTTCACAAAACTCAGTTGCCAGCTTTACTAGTTAAACTTTGCTGTTGCAATTTTGTGGCCCATAACCTGAAGGCTTTGAATGTTTGAAATTCCACAGGCTTCAGGTCGGCAGGGCCCTCTGCACTTCTTTTGCGAGATTCTTGTTTGTAGCCTCAGCCAACAACTTGTCTCTCATCTGACACTGTCAAGTACTTTCTGAGCAAGAACCCCGGACATTTATCTTGCCGGGATCAGCTCTGATAGGACAGATAACAACCCCTTTTTCAGCTCTTCTCGCTCGCTACTCTAAAGACTAAAGTGCCACACGGCAGAACACACAGATCCAGAGGAATTGGACTAGGTTTCCCAGACGCTTCGCATGCTATGGAGCCAATAGCAACTGGCAGAAGAACAAGGTGGAAACAAGTGACCCAGATGTCCAGCAGAGATTCTTACACAGAGTACAAAAGTAAATCTACATTCGATCTGAAATTCTAATGAGGTAAAATAACAAATGAGGAAGAATGACCAGACTCATGAAATAAAAAAGATGCAGAGAGAGATCTGGCAGTCATTACATACCGCTTCCTGCATGGTAACATGCCAGTGTGCTGACAGTCAGGAAGGTCAACTGCAACCGCGGCCTTTAACAGAAAACATGCTGGAAACACAGACCGAAAAAAACACTACCTGTGTCCATTTTATACAAAACCATTTCTTACCAAAATATGCAAGTGAAAACCAGATAACTCAGGAGGCTTGGGAGGCGGAGGCCTTTCCCATGAAAGGAAACTAGAAAACCGTGGAATGCCTGCCTGAAAATAACACTGAAGGCAAGCGGGAAGAGATAGGAACAGAAGCTAAACATAGGTGGTTTCACAAATAATAGAATCAGTAGAAACTCCAAAAATTCTATTTGGAAGAAGAAAATAAAAGGAAATAATTTCTAGAGAAGATGACTCTAACAGATTCTCATCATTTCTTGTTATAATGATCCTACAATAAACAAAAAAAAACTTTATTTTTAATAGAAATGTGGGGGAGAAAAAGTGAGAGTATAAAATGGCCTTTTCTATACTTCACATTAAAAAAGAAAGATGAACTGGACTCCTATAGTGCCCAGTACTTAGAAAGCTAAGGCAGAAGTACCGTTCCAGGTTCAAGGCCGGCCTGGGCTCCACAGTAAGCTCCATCCCAGTCTGAGATACAAAGTAAGAGTCTGCTTTAAATAAATAAATAATCTTTATCTATTAATTTCAAGTCTAATGCCCATGAATAAAAGGTTTATTTCAAGCACTATAGATTTCAAGGTTTATAGAGAACTACAGACATTCACCGTCATCAGAAACACGCAGATTAACACATAGTTACAAAGGCATTATTTGCACTCCCTGTTGTACCTGTCGGCTAAGAGCACCCAGATGAGAAACATGGGTATGAAACCAGATATCCATCCTCTATACAAGAGCACTGCAATGAAATGTCATCTAATATTATGTACTATTTTTACTAAACACAACACTGGCTGCTCTCACGGAGGACCCAGTTTTGATTTCCAGCCATCTGTAACTATAGTCTAAAGGTACCCAGCACCCTCTTCTGGCTTCTATGTGCACCAGGCATGCAGATGAAATACAAACAAGCATGCAAATACAAACACACACACACACACACACACACACACACATACAGAGAGACTACAATTTTAAAAACCTTTAAATGAAAAGCTTATGATAATAACCTATTCTACGACAGGAACTAGATTCAGGGATCTGCCAAGATTTATGGATCTCCCTACACAGTTGTGTCTGAGAAACGCACACAGCAGGGCTTGCTAGTCAGCTCTAATCAGGAAACATCCCCACACAGAATCTGCTCAGCTGTTTTCTATCACTGCCACAAATGAGACACAGTTCACAGCAGGAAATACAGCTCAGAGGGCTGAGAGTGTAGCTCGGTGGTAAAGCAAGCCCTTAGTATGTAGTATGAAAGGCCCTGCGTTCAAAGGAAAGAGTGAGAGGAAGGGACAGAAGTTACTACCAAAATAAACACTGCACAAAAAACAGTCAGAGGGCTGGAGAGATAGCTCAGAGGTTAAGAGCATTGCCTGCTCTTCCAAAGGTCCTGAGTTCAATTCCCAGCAACCACATAGTGACTCACAACCATCTGTAATGGGGTCTAGTGCCCTCTTCTGGCCTGCAGGCATACACACAGACAGAATATTGTATACATAATAAATAAATATTTTTTTAAAAATAGAACAGTCAGTTTCTAGCTTTCTATTCAATGGGGAAAAGTCAAGAAAAATCAAAATAGACAACTCAACCACTCAACTCATAGTCTGGGGCCATAGCCCTACTCTGCACAGAAGCCAAACTTGGCTGAAAAACCAGAGAAGTAACTCTAACTTAGTTTAGTGACAAAGGGCTATTCAATCAATTCAGGAGTTTTCAGAGAGGATTGCTCAGGGCCCATACGCAGTGTATATGGAAATCTGGGCCCTAACTGTAGCTGGGCACAAAATGATTTGATAGGAATCAGCTACTGAGGAGCCAGAATGACATTACAGTTTAATCTTTTTATTTATTTATTTACTTTAAATATGTTGGCGTTTTGCCTTCATGTATATCTCTGTGGGGGTGTTAGAACTGGAGCTAGAGACAGGTGTGAGTTGCCATTTGGGTGCTGGGAATTGAACCCATCTCCTCTGGAAGAACAGATAGTGCTTTTAACCTCTGAGCCATCTCTCCAGCCTGGCAAGACATTTTAAAAGCTGAAAAAAAAAATGTTTGTTTAAAGTCATCTACTTTGTCACTATAGAACATAATTCTCTTGCCAACTAAGAATCTGGATAATTAATTAGACCACAACAGTCTTAATACTGAGGGCTGGAGAGTAGGTGGCTTGCTGATAAGAGGACTTGCTGTGCAAGCATGAGGGCCTGAAGCCCAATCCCAGCACTCACATAGAGGGGGCATGGCCACATGTACACCTGTAATGCCAGGCTGTGGCAGGGCAGAGTGAGGATTGCTTGTTTGCTGGCTACCAGCCAGGTTGCAGTGAAAGGCTCTGTCTAAGAGAATCAAGCCAAGAATGAGAGCAGCATGCGTGACTTTGTCCTCTGACCTCCCCAGTGTGCACAGACACGAGTGTATATACATCACACTTAGACCACCCTTCCGCTCACAGAGTCTTAAAACTCATCTAAAATCATACTGTTCATTTATCTCATCAGCACAACACTATGGACCTACAAAAAGTCTTTGACTCTAAGCAAGATGTGATGACACATATATAATCTCCACACTTAGGAGGCTGAGGCAGAAGGATGCCAAGTTTGAGGCCAGCCTGAGAAATATGGCAAAGCCGTGCCTCATCGCATCAGTGTCTTAGTCAAACACACCGCTGGGTCTTTTAATAAAAACCGGAGCATTTCAGAATTAATATCTAACAGTTTATCTCTTGTCCAATTTGGATATTTGGAATAAGCCAGGAAGTCCTAATTAAAGCAACATGATAGAGAAGTAAGGTGGAGTAAAGAGAGAGTACCCTGCTTTATAATGGCACTCATTAATTCCATAGGATTAATAATTAAACCTCCATCTGCTTTGAATATCAGTGCAAAACTGCTTCTGGATCTGGTCTAGGAAATGTTAATAAAACATTGCTAGACCCATCAGTTGGGCTTTTTTATTTTGAGCAAATTTTATAAATATGCTCTAACTAAAATAAATGTGAGAACAACAGAAATGCCCCTTTTTACTTAAAAGTGTACCTACAGAAACAAGCTAGATTTTACATCTCAAACTGACAATTCCTGTACTGGGTGCACACAACTATCTTTCAGGCTACCTGTTCAAAAGTAAGGCTGTTCAGCTTTCCATATAAACCAGCATGTCATTTCTACAGACAGTAGTTTACACTCCTCCTGTTTATTACATCTTCCGAATGCACCAAGACGCCATGTCAACTGACTGACTACACCATCTAGGTCTGTGAATGTACATTCTATTGGAGTTCATACAACAAACCTGCCTGATAATATATTTCTCAAAAATTTATTCTGTCATTAAGTGACTTATGCCCCTAATTTAAAGTAACTGTCTAACCTAAAAACTCAGCATCCAAACTTCTCCAGGGTCCCACACTCACTTTGACCTTAACAATACTTTGTGCTGTATTCTAAACTACTAAAGGAGAAACTCCAGAAAACTATAAATAAGAATTGAATAATTTGGAAATGACTGTTTTTCCTGTCTTAAATGTTCATTAAAAAGAAACCAATTTGGGAGAGCCAAGGAGGTACTTTTTGTGGGAGAGTGCTTGCCTGGGTACAATCTTAGCACCAAAAGAGGGAGGGGAAAAAAGGGCTTTTCATACTGAATAGCACAGTTAAGAATATAAATGTTGAGCGGGCGGTGGTGCAACGCCTTTAAATCCCAGCATTCAGGAGGCAGAGACAGAAAGATCTCTTTGTGAGTTCAAGGCCAGCCTGGTCTACAAAAGCTAGTTCCAGGACAGACAACAAAGCTACAGAGAAACCTTGTCTCGAAAAAAACCAAAAAAAAAAAAAAAAAAAAGAAAAGAAAAGAAAGAAAGAAAGAATATAAATGTTAGCAGTGGGCAGAGGGGCACACCTTTAATCCTAGCACTCAGGAGACAGAGTCAGTCCACGCTCTCTAAGTCTGAAAATAGCCTGGTATATTTTAGGACCACCAGGGCTACATAATGAGAAGTCATCTAATAAATAGGTAAATAAATACATATATATTTACCTGGTTTTTCAAATATTGAGGATGATAACCTCTGAAATAGAAGCTTTTACTGAATGAAATTAGCCTGAGGAAGAAATCAGGGAATACTATTCACATTATTTTTCAGAATCTTTAGGGCTGGAAAGATACTGTCAATAAACCCATAAACTAATCCCAATGACTCAGGTTACCTGAGTATTTCATAACACCTCATTTCAAATACTTTTCATTAAAAACTATACAAAAACTAAATAATAAATAATGATAATAATAAAGTATCAAGAACTTAAGAAAAAAAACTGAAGGTTTTTTCAAATAAGTCAAATACTATAGCTACAATTATCTAGCAACAGTGTGTCTCTTAAAAAGTGTCTCATAAAAAAAAAATTTAAAAGTTAACTAAATATCTTCCCAAAGAGCCTCTTCTTCTGCCTGTTGTTTACAGAACACTTCTAGTAAGACAGCAAAGAAAGTTCTTCCTACTTAGGCTTTGTTAAGGAAAGAAAGACTAACCAGAGGCTCCCCATCAAGGGCATCTCAATGATAATTCAGGAAAGACTACTCAGCACCTACAGCCTTGATCCTTAGTCAATAAACTCTCCTGTCAAGAATCTCCTACTTTCTGCTCAAAATGGCTACCTAAAATATGCTGGAAATGGTAGAATGCCGGTTTCTCACTTGAAAGTGGTAACAACATAATCCTTAGTGAAAATGGAGTGACAGTGAACTACTTACCTTCATAATCTATCAACAAAATTTATCCATTTTGTGAAATCAGTATGTGGTGGTAATTGCTCTTTAAGATAATCTTTAAAAAGTTTTAATTTCACGGGAGTTAGCACACATATAAATTTTTGGGGTGCGTGTGTATAATATAGTTAGGAAAAATGCTAAAACTATTTTTAAGAGTAAGTAAACATTCAAGAGTCTCCACTAAGAACTTAAACGTTCTTCTCACATAATTTTTTACATATATTTATCCCTACCATTCTGGCAAAGTATTATGCTCTAATAAGAAGTATCCTAATCTTCACCCAGCAATATTTTCAAGATGATAATATTATTCTCATTTCCTTGAATAATATCCATACTCCAGGGCCATCTCCTTTCTCATATTCAATATCATGCATGCTTGTATCAAGGTTCCTTTCTTCATATCCTGTCACAGTATCAATCACTGCCTCCTGTCCACTCAATCCACTTTTGATTTATCAGCCGCCGTCTTTCTGGACTCCATAACTCGACCCAAACCATTTTAACAAGACATTGACAAATAGCACTCGGTATCACATCAACCTGTTCCACTTAGTAAACTAAGAAACAGTAACTGTGACATCTCTGCATAAGTATTCCATTCTATTCCCCAGACTGATGTATATTAATGAGGAGATGGTATTTGAAATGCTTCTTCCACATCAGCATCTAATATGATCAAATTAGGAAATGGGATGATTTATTAAATTTTGTAGAGCTGAAATATTTCTTTATATCGCTCTATGTGTGGTTTCAGAAAGTGAGCTGTTACTTTCAATTTTTCTACTGAAGATGTGCCTGCATTTCACAGACGAATTATTGTCTTTAAAAAGATTGCAAGAAGGCAAAATGTTATTAAGCAAATGCTCAGTAAAACAAACTAAATCAGCTTTAAAATTCCTAATTTAATGTAAATCTTGGTTGTTTCACTGAAATTCAGTTTGTGATCTTATTAAGTCATATTTGCATCGTAGTTTCTTGCTGTAGGACAGTTTCAAATTTATAGCATTACCAAGCAGCTTCACTTCTTGACTTTTAAGATATGTCCTCAATAAAATAAAATAATTGCTCTCTAACCACACATTTTGCTCTTATTTTCAGATGTAAGCAAAACAGAAATCAATACGTTAAAAAGGAATAAAAGTGAGAAATCAACCATTTGTATCATTTCTATAATTTTCATAATTAGATGTTAAAACATTCTTATTTAAATGTTGCTTTAAATTTAATAATTATTCCAAGGGTACTTTAAACTACAGAAAGACCTGATTGAATATTTAATATGACCACAATAAAAACTAAAGCAGGAATGAGAACACACAATATAAAAGTACAATGTTGCTTAAATTCTCCCCTCACCCCCTTTTCTATTTTCAGGTATATGAATATTCCAGAACTCGAGGTCTACTCATTTCAAGACCTTCCGCGTATAAAATCCACAGCTGAGCCTTTACCTCGGCTGGCACCAGCACATGATCTTAGACGCTTGAGAGTTTCCTAGTGGGTCTCACTGATTCCTGTCCATGGACACACTAATGGATTGTAAACAATGAATGCAAAAGAGGTTTCAATTTATTCACTGATTAGAAAGTAACCATTAAAATCAATAGAAGTATGAGAGAAATATTACAAAAAAAAGAAAGACCATCCCGTATAAAATTGTGAGTCCCCGATATTTATTTGGAGCTTATGTGAATAAAGATCATTTGTTTCATATGAAGTTCAATGATAATTTTACGATTCCAAAGAGTCTAATCTAAATTTGAACTGAAGAAAATCAATATTGTTCAAATTAAGAGACAAAAATTACTATATTAATACGTAATCCAACCTTTCTACTTAATATTCAAAAGCAGAATATAGAGAAAATTAGATGATCAGAAATGCTGTCCTTTGTTCCTTAGACAAACACGTGGGAAATATGAGAATCAGACCTTTCCACTAAAACCCAATAAAATAGAAGCAAATTCATGACTATGTTTTAATGGGTAGTATAAAGAAAAATTTGAAACTATTTATTTACAAAAACAGTATACTGCCTTTAGTGATCATTTTTTGAGACAACCTATGTAGGTTAGGCTAGCCTTGAACATATCACCTTCCAGAGAGCTAAGATTATAGATCAATAAGCCCAGCTACAAAGTGCTTTTGAAACAAATCTTATTAGATAAATACATTTCCTGAAAATTTGTTGCATTCCTTTCAATTAGTAATAATTTTATTATTTGTTCTATCTATGAAACCATATTACTAAGGAAATTTTCATACCTTCCTCAAACATAAAATAATCAACATCTTCTCTAATAACTTTTATATGCATAGTTTACAGAATGCATTTTTTTCCCTTTTTACTCCATTTTCCTATATGTGTGAGGTATACATGTTTACATATGCAGACATGTGTGGGGAAAGACATGCATGTGGAGGCCAGAGGTTGATGTCAAGAACCACATTTTACAGCTCTTCTCTCTTATTCAGTGGTGCAAGATCTATCAAGCAAACCCAGAGCTCACCTATTGGTTAGTAGTGTCTCTAGTTAACCTGTTCTAGGGAAACTCCTCTATCTTCCAAAAGCAAAATATGTCTCTAGTGAAGATAATGACTCATGCAAAAAAAATGTGACACTGAATAATAGAGAATATCTGTCTGGGAGGTGCTATTTATGATGAAATGTGTTTATTTAAATCCTAAAGCACCCTGTGGTGGTGCAAACTGTTAATCCCAGCACTGGGGTAGAGGCAGATGGATCTCTGTGAGTTCAAGACCAGCCTGGTCTACAAAGAGAGTTCCAGGACAACCAGGGCTACACAGAGAAACCCTATCTTGAAAAACTAAAATAAATAAACCCTAAAATAACACATACACATAATAGGTCTTCTGAACATAATTTAATAAATTATACTATTAATACAATTAATGTAGTAACTGCACTTCCCTATCTAAATTAGAAAAATCAGGGCTGACCAGATGACTCTGAGGGCAAATGTACTTATTGTCAAGTCTAAAGACTTGAGTTCAATGTCTTCTGGCACATACAGAGACACAGACACACTACACACACACACACACACACACACACACACACACACACACACAAACACACTCTCTAAATGAATAAATAAAATATAAGTTCTAAATAGAAAAAATAAAATTATAATGAGAACTGGCATGGTAGAACAAGTCTGTAATCCACTACTTATGAGACTAAGATAAGAGGATCACCTGACTTCAAGAGTTTGAAATCGGTCTGGGCAACACAGAGACTGACCATCCCAAAAACAAAGAAAAGAAAATTAGCTGTGTAGTTATTAATCTTCAATAAACACAAATGACCACCAAAGTCAGACCGGTCTTCAAGAGGTAGGACAAAAAATCATGACAGTACATTGGAAAATAAACTATAGTTTATTTCAAAAGATAATAGACTAATAAAAACCAATACTAATTAATATTTTTAAAAAACTTTCTCAGCAAGCTCAAAAAATGAAAAGATTTCTCTTCAGTCTTAAAGGTAACCAGTTTTTTTTTTTAAAAAAAAAAAAAAAAGACTATTGTTAATACTGTTAAAGCTAAAAGAGTGAATATTTTTCTAAGACAGAAAAAACCTGCAAGAATGCCCATCCTCACCAGTTCTCTCCACCACCATGAACATACTATACATAGAAATGGAAGACATAAACAGTTCAAACAGGAGAATAAAACCCTTCCCTGCCCAGTGGTGGTGGCACAGTCCTTTAACCCCAGCATTCTGGTGGCAGAGGCAGATGGATCTCTGTGAGTTCGAGACCAGCCTGGTCTACAGAGTGAGTTTCAGGACAGATAGGAAAAAAAAAATCTTTACTTATCAGACAATAAAACTGTTCTCAGAGAAATCCTAAAGACTCTTCAAGAGCAGCAAAATTATAGATCATAAAATAAACGGAAAACACACAAAACAAAATGCAAAAAGTATATAATACATTATATAAAATTAACTGTCTACATATTGGCAAATAATTGAAAAAGTCAATCTTAAAATATTTCAATGTTCTTTCTTATTTTGGTTTAGCTAATTATTTCATAATTAAAAAGGTATCAAATACATATTGTAGAAAAATGTATAAAATGGCAAACTAATAGCAACTACGGTCTCTTGAATTTCTTTCAATTTGTGTTCAAAATATACTTTAAAAATGAGTTCTCCTCTACCTGAATTCCAATCCTATGCTAGAGACAGCCACTGTAATAATCTTTGTAATATTTTGTTGTTGTTTTTGTTATTTGTTGTTTGTTTGGAGGCAGGATCTCTTGAAGCCCAAGTTGTTACATGTAGCCCATGTAGCTGAGGTCTGCCTGCAGTTTTTATTTTTATCAATATATAAATCCATATATATTCATGCATACATACATCATATTTGCTGCTGTATTTTTGGTTTGGGTTTTCTGACGTGGGGTCTTCAATAGCTCAGACAGGCATCAGACTCCTTGCTATATAGCCGAGGATGACTTTTACCTCCTGATCCTCCTGCCTCCACTTCCCAAATGCTGGAATTATAGGCATGTGCCACCATGTCCAGAATTTGTCTTTAACTAAAGAGCAGATATAAGCCAACACTCAATAGCTTGAAAATGGGAAATAAATATAATGAAATGTGTGCTATACACTAATTGTATGTCCCTGTGGTGGTCTGAATGAGAATGGCCCCCATAGATTTCAATGCTTACTCACCAAGAGGTGGCACTATTTGAAAAGATTATGAGGTGTGGCTGGGGTTGAGCTTTAAGGTTTCAAGAGCCCAAGGCAGGCCCAGTGTCTCCCTGTTCCTGCTGCCTGCACATCCAGACACAGAACTCTCAGCTACTTCTCCGGCACCATGTCTGCCGGCGTGCCACCATGCTTCTCACCCATGATGACAACAGACTAAAAGTCTGAAAATGTAAGCATGTCCCAATTAAATGTTTTCTTTTATAAGAGCTGCCGTGGTCATGGTGTCTCTTCACAGCAATAGAATGCTGACTAACACAGTCCCTAAAAATGAATGTGTACAAACTCTACTCTTTCCTATAGTGGTGTCAGGAGAGGGGGGCCTCTGGGAAGTAACCAGTTTCAGAGAATGAGACCTTTTACAGTGGAATTAGTGTCCTGATAAAAGAGACAAGGTAAAGATTGCTTCTTTTTGCAGTATTCTCCACTTGTTACAAGAGGAAAATAAAGCAAGAAGATGGTCGTCCATAATCCACAAAAAGAGCCCTCACCAGAACCCAACCAACTATGAGAAATAAATTTACGCTGTTTAAGCCATTTGTCAGTTACCTAATCAAAGCAGCATTAGGTAAAACAACATAAAAATATTTAGACTGAAAATCAGCTACATTATTGAGAGAAACTAAAGAAATGACTAGAAACGTACACTATGCTCATACACTGAAAATCCAATACACGATTATGACAGTTCTCCTATCCTACTCATTCAATGAGCTGCACCCCCAATTCCAGCAGACTTCTTTGAAGAAATGCCAAGCTGACTCTAAATGCATATGGATATGCAAACAATAATACCTTCTTTACAGAACCATAGAAACCAAAATTGTCTAAGACTGATATAAAAATAGAAAATTCAACCAAATCAACCATCCAAAAATAGAATCTCACTTATACAGTCAATTATTTTTTTAAGGTATCAAACTATTCAGTAAGAAAGTGAAACTCAAGCTGGAGAAATGGTTAGAAGCTGGCTCAGTGTTTAGAAGCACTTACTGCTCTTGCAGAGAATCTGGGTTCAGTTACCAGAACCCATATAGAGGCTCACAAGCATCTGTAACTCCATTTCCAGGGGATTCAATTCCCTCTTCTGGCCCACAAGGTACTAGGCACATAGAAGGTACATATACATGCATGCAGGCAAAACACTCATAAACATAAATCTTTTTTAAAAAAACTGAAATTCTAGTAATATAATGATATTATACCTCTATCTTAAAATAAAATAAACCTCTACCTCCTACCAGTCACAAAAATCAGAAATAGCATTAAGCAAATGTCAAGTAGTTACTGTAGATGAGATACACTTTAAAAATTCATAGGCCAATGTCTGCAAAGTCACATATTTACAACCTGAAAAATCCCCCTCTCAAGATATCTCTTAACTAGCTCTTGTAGACCAGGCTGGTCTCGAACTCACAGAGATCCGCCTGCCTCTGCCTCCCGAGTGCTGGGATTAAAGGCGTGCGCCATCAACTGCAAAAGACAAGATGACAGTTCTGTAAGCAAAGCCTGGTACCTTACACATAAGGGGACACTGCCAATGACAACAATATCATGAACCTCCTTGGTATCGGTATACTAAACAACAATCACTAACTGATATTTTGCCGAAAACACGCAACACATTGCAAATGTGACACAATAACAAAGAGTTCATACAGACCCATACAAAATGAAGTGTTAAAATTCTCCAAAAGAATAAAGGTTATAGAAGACGAGCAAAGACTGAGGAATTGTCATAGACTAAAGAGAAACGACAACTAAATGCAAAATAGGACTCTGGATGGAATCCTGCTGAGCAAGCTAAGGAGACTTAAATGGTATCTAAGGTCTAATTGCTACACTGTTAATAACTTACTTGTTAACTTTAGTGAGGTAATAAAAAGATATTTGGGAATTCTTTAGGATTTCTTTGCAACTTGTCTGATAGTGTAATACTAGGTTGTTTTAATGAGTAGTTTAAAAGAGTAATAATTTGACAATGATTGACAGCAAGATGTCAGAGCCAAAAGTCCTAAGCATCAGAGCCAAACAGAGACAGTGTCAGAACAGCAATCAACAAGTCAAAATGCCTTCAGAGAACTGGAGAAAAATATCAACCAAGTGGCAGCAACCCAGTGTGTGAAAACTGAGTGCAGATGCATTAACACAGGCAGGAGCCTCCCCACTGTACCTACCTCTCCCCAAAACTGGCAAACCTCAGCTCAGCTCAGGGATTCCAGAAGGGGAAAAGAAAGAGTGGGATTTAAAGTTTACAAATGACTGCCCCAACACAGGTAAGCAGAAGGAGATCTGGCAGAGGCCAGTGACAGCAAAATATAACAGGACAGTTTGCTGTGGCACCAGAGAGCCCACAGTAGTAAGACAGAAGCTGGCTCATCAGATTGGAATTGGGCAAAGTCACCCTTGAGAATGACAGAGAAGAGTGTGGCACATGCTACAGCATCCTGGCCCTTTCAAGAGCTATCAGAGAGAATGTCTGTAAACCCTCTTTAAAGAGTTGATGGACTATATTCTGGCAGGTCAGTAAAACGAGAAAGGTAGGTTATTCTTAACTATTCAGTAACACAGACTGCTGAAAGAACAAGAGAACAAAAGCTCCTGAAAAAGAAACTACCAAACCCAAGGAAATTTTCAGAGACCCATGAGTTATTTACAGAGGCTAGTCCACTGGTGAAGGACTGCCTCTTTAAAACACTAGTCCGCAAATACATGGAACTGTGTTTTCAGTCACAAAAAGCACAGTAGAACAAAATAGCAGCAACCAAATCAAAAAGACACAGGAAACTTGGTTCAACCAATAATTATCCAGAGGGAAGTCATATTACCCAGTAGGTACAGCCAGACTCATGCTCATCAAAGCAACCCCAATTAATGCAGTAGGTCATGGGAAAAAAATTAAAGTGTGACAAGCATGGTGGCACTAAAATCCCAACACTTCGGAGGTTAAAACATGAAAATCATAATTTCTAGACCAGCTTGTGCTATACACCAAATACTAGGACAGCATGGAATAAAGGAGAATGAGGAAGACAGGGAGGAGGAGGAGGAGGAGGAGGAGGAGAGAGGGGAGGGAGAGGAAGAGGAAGTAGGAAGAGGGATAGAAGAAAAAAGGGAGAGAAGGAAGAAGAGAAAGAAACGGAGGAGAAGGAAGAGGGAGGAGGAGGGAGAGGAAGAAGAAAAGAAGGTGGAAAGGGAGGGAAGGTAAAGCAGGGCAAGGCAAGGGAAGACAACAGAGATGATGACATTCAATGCAATACCAGCACTTGAAAGACTGTGGTATGTGTACCAAGAGTTTTGGTTCAGTTTGTGCTACATAGTAAGTCCCAAGCCAATCTGGGCTACTTCTCAAAAACAAGAGAAGAGAAAAACTGAAATGAGTATCACGAAACAGAAACCTGGGTGTGGTGGCACACACGTGAAGAAGAACAAGCAGAAGAAACTGAGTTGAAGATCAGCACCATCTACATCCGTGGTTCTCAACCTGTAGATAGTAACCCTTTTTGGGGGTGGGGGGAGTTAAAGGACCCTTCCATAGGGGTCACCTAAGAGCAATGGAAAACACAGATATTTACATTATGAATCATAACAGAGGCAAAATTACAGTTATGAAGCTTTTATAGTTGGGGGTCACCACAACATGAGGAACTGTATTAAAGGGTAGAAGCATGAGAAGTAGGCTCCAGGACAGCCTAGTCTACAAAACTGAGTGAAGAAAATGGAAGATATCATTAGTTGGATTAATATGTGTACTTTGGGTGTTCTGGTGGGAAGTGAAGAAGACAGGATCGAAATTTTATTTGAAGAAATAATGGCTAAATTTTTTTTCTTAATATAACAGAAAATAAGTATCCGAGAGAAGACAAAACTGACAACTAAAAATTCTGAAATACACAAAACTATGTTGCAAAAATAAAAAAATATTTTAATAAAGCTGAGGGAGTTCTTCACTGCTAGTTCTGCCTTACAATAAATAATAAAACTGCCCTGCAAGCTTGAACAAGAGACTCCTGGACAGCAACATAAGAACACTGGGAAAAGGCTCAGTGGAAAAGTAAATGTACAAACACAATTCTGCAATACTAGAGTGATATGTAACATAATGTTCGTTTTTGTCTTTTTGTGTTTTGTCTTCTTTTCTGATGCTGGAAATTGAAACTGGGGCCTCCTGCATGCTAAGCATATGCTCTACCACTGAGCTATTGTCCCATATTTCATAAATCCCAGCAGAAAATTTAATCCTGAGTGAGGTAAACCAGACCCAGGAAGATATACTCAGAGCACGAAGCAATTTATACTCTGAGAGTTAAGAGTCCCATGGGCTAGGAATTAGTGGCGCAGACCTTTAATCCCAGAACTCAGCAGGCAGAGGCAGTCAGATCTCTGTGGGTTTGAATCCAGCTGGTCTACAGAGAAAGATCCAGGAAAGCCAGGACTATATAGTGAAACCCGTTTCAATCTCCCCACCCACCCCGGAAAAGGAAAAAAAAGAAGAGTCACAGGAGTAAGGCGTCCAATCACAAGGACAAGCTACACATGGCAAAAGCATGTTTTTTCCATACAACATGTGAAGTAAACTCACTCCTACCTGCTACACCTGGGCGGGGAACAAAAACACATTCCAAGAACAACTTTGGGTTTTGGAAGGCATTGAGGTCACAAGGCAAATGTGTGCCCACAAATAAATGTGTGCTAAACAGAATTCTCAGTAAAGGAAACTCAAATTGCTAAGAAAATTGGAATGGAATCGATTTTAATTAGTGTCCTATTGCTGTTAAGAGACACCATAAGTCATAAAGAAAACAGTTTTTAAGATTTATTTATTATGTATGCAGAGTTCTGTCTGCATGTATGCCTGAGCACCAGAAGAGGGCACCAGAACTCAGTAAAGAAGGTGACAAGCTGGGTTGCTGGGAATTGAACTGAGGACCTCTGGAAGAGCAGTCGGTGCTCTTAACTGCTAAGTCATTTCTCCAGTCCCAAGAGAACTTTGAATTGAGGCTGGCTTACAGGTCCAGAGGTTGAACCCATTATCAGCATGGTGGAAAACATGGCAGCACACAGGTAGACATGGTGCTGGAGGAGCCAAGAGTTCTACATCTGGATTAGCAGGCAAGAGGAAGAGAGAGTCACTGGGCCTGGCTTAAACATTTGAAATCTGAAAGTCCACCCCAAGTGACAGACTTCCTCCAACAAAGCCACACCTACTCTAACAAGGCCACAACTTCTAATAGGGCCGCTCCCTATGAGCCTATGGGGGTCATTTTCCTTCAAACCACCACCAAACCAAGCTACATTCTACATACTTCTAACCACAAACAAGACTACTCTCACAGAAACTTCTCTTTACAGTGAATTGCAGTGAAGGCAGATGACTCATGACTGCTCAAAATACTAAGAGCAAGTGACAATCCTGGGCGCAGCTCTAAGCAGGTCAATTGTAGGACCCTCTCAAGTTCAGGGAACATCACAAGGGACAAAACAGAGAGAATAGAGAGCCTGAAGGTAGGAGACTATTCAGAGCGTGCCACAGCCATAGGGCCCACGGCCTCACAGCAGCTGGGACTGCCTGCGCTGGGCCTGCACAAAGCTGTGCCTATCTGCAGCCACTCACGAACTGGGAGGAGTGTGAGACTCTGCTCCTCCCTGCTGAACGACTGGCTACCAAGATTCTGGATTATCTTCGGTTGTGTAGCCCATAGGGAGCCCACCAGGCTCCAGTGGATAGTTTCAAACCTTGGCCACAAAAATGATCCTGGTTAAAATTAGTGGGTCACAAAACAAGACATGAACGTGGAAAGAGGAATGATGGCAGAGTAGACGGAAGTAATAGAAGGTGGGAGTGAGGAGAACCAGAAACAAGTATAAAATTGTCAAAGAACAGACTGATCAATGAAAAGACAAGCCTTAGCTATAAAGACATATATTCAACAAAGGACGGAAACAGATATTCAATATACAGGGTAACCAAAAGATTAGAAGTGGCCATACTTAGATCAAACAAGACGGACTGGAAGTAAAGACTGTCACAGAGGAAAGGTGTTCTACAGGAAGTCGGCATATTCAGCAGGAGGGCAGAGGAGTTTTAAGCATACATACATTTAACATCAGATAACCCAAATACATGAAGCAAATTTGACAAAGATAGCATGAAGACTGTTAACAACAATTCCAATAAGAGATTTTATTCCACTTTCATTTACTTATTTTGTGTGCCTATGTGTGGGCGTGTGCATGTCAGGGTGCACATGTGGAGATCAGACGACAACTCCTGGGAGTTGATTTTCTCCTTCCACCATGTGAGTCCCAGAGATCAAACTCCAGACCTCAGGCTTGACAACAGACTTGACAGCTAACCTTTACCACTGAGGCCATCTTGCCAGCCTGCCAGGATTTTAATACCCCATTTTCAATAATGAATAGAACGTTTAGTATAGTATTTATAAATATGTATACATGAGTATATGTGTGAATAAACTAAGATATAGTTATCATTCAACAATAAAAGTAACAAGTACTGATACAGAAATGAAAACACTAAGCTGACTAGAAGGCATATGCAGAATATTACTACCATATGATTACATTTACACAAAATTCTCCAATAAAATGTAATAGATTCAACAACAGAAAGACATAATTATCAACATACATAATGTAAATAAATCTCAAAGATACTATGGTTAATAAGAGGCCTTAACAAACATGTACACTGTTTATGACTGCAGGCATGTGAAACTAATCTACTCACAAAGAAACAAAGACTGTGGCTCCAGTTCATTTGGCAAGCAGAAATTAAGAAGAGTTATGAGTGAACTATCAGAAAATGATAAAGGTCTATTATTTTAAAGGGTATGTGCCTTTGTCAAGCTCAGCAAATGTATGCTTAGAATTGTACATTGTAATAGTTATGAATTTTACCACACATTTTAAAGTATCTTTTCAAAAGAAAAATTTGTAAAATATTTAACTCTGTAATTAGATACTAAAATATTTAAAGAAAATATACACTATGGATTCAAACGTTATGATGAATTAATGGGCAGAGAGGAAGTAATGAGTAGGTATTGATAAGTCAAGTAGAAAGCTAACGGAAATGTCTATGTAGTGAATATATTATCAATTTGGCTATATACTTGAAAATTTTAATATCTTGGGGGAGAAAAGTCTATTAAATATAATTGAAGCCGTGGTTTCAGGAAAATTTGTACCCTTAAACACTTTTATTAGTATAAGTTACACATACAAATATAAGTAAATTCCCAGCTCAGAGGTAGGAAACAAAAGGGCTGGGGAGATGGTCAAGGTGCTCGCAGCCACACCTGCATTCAATCTCTGGAAGCCATTAGGTGGAATGAAGCAATTAGCCCCTAAGTTGTTCTCTGACCTCCACACACATGCCACAGCATGAGCGTGCTCATGCATACACACACACAAATTTATTTTTAATGAGAAAAATAAGTAAATAAAAATGAAGTGCAGAATAAGAAATAAGAATAAAAGCAATAATCAATAACTTAGAAAACAGAAAAGCAGAAGCTGTATCTATTTTTTAATGTGTTTGTCTTTTGAAGCACGGTCTATGTAGCCCAGGCTGGTCTCAAACTTGCTAAAGCTGAGGATGACGTCTGCCTCCTTCATGTTGGGATTATTTGCATGTACTAATCATGCCTGGCATTTTTTTCTTTTCAGTCCAGGTAATCTACCAGATAATTTAAATAGAAAAAAAAGTTATAATAAATAAATTGACAAAAGACAAAAGGAAAATAAGCACTGAAATCGCAGAAAAGCCCAGAATCCTTACAGGGTATCTTGTAGACTTCTAGGCATTTATTTATTATTTTTATTTAAAAATTCTTAAATTTTACATACTTGCCCCAGTTCCCCCTCCCTCCCCCTCTTTCTTCCCCCCACCTTCCCCTATCCCACCCCTCATCCACTCCTCAGAAGAGATTAGGCCTCCCTTGTGGTATCAACAAAGTCTGGTTTACCAAGGTGAGGCAGGACCAAGCCCCTCTCCCCCTGTATCAAGGCTGAGCAAGGTTTCCCCATAAGGAATTGGCTAAAACCAGTTCATACACCCAGGATAAGTCCTGTTACCACTGCCAGGGTCGCCCCCAACAGACCAAGCCACAAAATTGTTACCCACATTCAGAGGGCCTACAGGATCCCCAGCTGTCAGTCCAGGGTCCATGAGCTCTCACTAGGTAGGGTCAGCTGTCTCTGTGGTTTTCCTAATCATGATCTTGACCCCGCCCCCTGCTCATAATATCCCTCCTCCCTATCTTCAGCTAAGCTCAGCCAGTGCTTGGCTGTGCATCACTGCATTTCTAGGCACTTATTCTAAAATCTACACGAAATAGATAATGTACTAAACAAGAAAAGTTTATGAAAAGTAAGCCATATGAATTAAAATATCCAAGCTGTACAATTTCTGTTACAGAAATGAAGAAGTTACTGTGATGGCATTGGGCCTAGAGGGTTTCATCAATCTACAAGAGCTTCAAGGAAAGAGTCCCAATGACCCAAAATTGTTCCTGGGCACTGAAAACGAAAAAAAACTTCCGAGTTCTCCTTGTGAAGAAAGGGCAAACGATATAGTTATTAGATTTAATAAAAGCACTATAGAAAAGACAAATATCACATATAAGTATCAATGTAAAATACAAGGTTAAAAAGAAACCAGACTCCTCTACCATGCCAAGAAAAAACAAATCTAGGTCAACTGAGGTTTACTCCAGAAAAGCAACATTGGTTCCTCAAGAGATCTGGGGGAATCATTTCTGGATAAAAAAGCTCCAAGAAAATTCAACATTCCAACACTCCATTTCTAGTGGAGAAAGAGTGATGGGCAGTCTCTTAAAGCAAAATATTCATGCTATAAGCCTGAAGACAGGAAATACAAGACACTTTTTCAATAAAGTCACAGAAAAAAATTATATCCTTTCCAACGCTGTTCAGTATTATCCTAGAAGTTAGAAACAATACAATCAGATAACAGAAAGAAGGGAAAGAAAGAGAATCAGAAAGACAGAACTACTTTTATTTATACACAAACCCTAGAGGGGCACACAGGAACTGGAACAGTAAAAGAACTGAGTTGCATAGGATGTAAGATTAGTATGAATTCCATAGATTTCATATATAAAAATAAGAAATAGTTACATATCCTATATACCCCCATGTATAACAGCAATAAGAAGTTAAAGTACTTGGGGATAAACTTAACAAGAAATGAACAAAATGTTTTCTGAAGAACACAGTCCTTAAAAAAATAAAATAAAACCTAGACTCTGCTCTAAATAGAATTTAGTATGATAAAAAATGTAGAGTGACTATAGCTTGTAAATTTGATAAAATCTGACTAAAAATAATACTAGCCTTTTATAATAGAACTAGGTGACTTAGCAGCAAACTTATATTCATATGAAATGTTACCAGGCAATCACTGGGGGAAAAAAAGGTAAAGAATTGGGAGACTATCCCTACTAAAAATTAAAATATGCTATAAAGTCTCCATGATTGCAGGTACAGTGCCTATGGCAGAAATGATATAAGACCAAGAAAAATACCCATGATTTTAATTAAAACTGAGATCACAATATTCGTAAATGTTACAAATCAGTGATATTCAAATTTTTTTTAAAAAGGTGAGTTAAATTTGACTTGGGGAGGAAAGATAGAAATCAATAAAAAGAATTAAGGGTCATATAAAACAACATTAAAGAGTAGAAAGTATTTTCAAAGTAGAGATGATGGCAAAAAACTGTAAGAATATATACAAATAAAAATATTTCATTTTTGGAACTCTGGGGATGTACTAGAACAAAAGTGTATTATACAGAGTGATTTACTCTGCTGGGGGGGGTCGATGTCAAATAACAAGAATCCAGAAAAGCTAAACATTTAGACTTTAATGCAACCAAGCTTCATATGCAAAGAGAATTATATATTTGATCCTCATTACACTAATGTAAATCCCCAGTTAGAGACTAATACTACACAGAGCTAAGCGGAGACAAGAAGCCATGTTTAAGACATTAGTTTTATAGAAACAAAAGAGGAGTGGATTGGGGGTGGGAACAGAGGGGGTAGGAAAAGAGACTAGGAGAAGAGGAGGGGAAAACTGAGACTGGGAATGCAAAATTAATTAAAACAAAAAAACAACAAAACACTGTTTTTATCTTTTATTTATTCTAATACTCTTCTGTCTAAAACTCAATGAATTACAAACACCTACTTTCCTCAGTCTCTTCAATACCATGGTCCTATTCTATTCAATCACGTTTTCTATCACTGTCCAAGATGTCCAAGTCCTCAAACATTCCCTATACAGCCTCAGAGGGAGGCTAAAAACCCAGGAGTCACGCAGCACACATTAGTCCGATCAGGCTGCCACACCAAAGTGCTAAAGTATAAACAAGAAATGTACTTTCTTAGGTAGATTATAAGTTAAAAACCAACGTGCCAGATAGTTTAGTTCACTGTGAGAACCCTTTTCTGTCTGTAAAGGGCAGCCATTTCACTGGGCCCTCCCATGACATGCTCTCTGAGCTTAAGTAGGATAAATGGAAAGATCTCCCCTTCTCTCTCCTTTTTTTTTTTTTAATCTTTATGTGTCTGTATACATGTATGCCACATATGTGCAGGTATCTCCGTGCTGGCATTTACAGGAAGCTGTGAACTATACTTTTAACTGCTGGGCCACCTCTCCAGCCCCTCACTTCCTCTTCTGATAGGGTCAACAGCTTTATCAGATTAGAGTCCCAACAAGATAACCTCATTTAACCTTCATTGCTTCTATACAAACCTTATCTACAAACAGACACACCAGGGACAGAAACCTTAACAAATTTTGGAAAGACATAAATGTTCGGTTCATACCACAGCATGTTAGTTCTAAACCTAGAGAGTTTGCAATTCCTGGTCTTTCCTCTTCAGAATCTTCCACCATCAATCAGAGAATGAGAAGCCGCAGCCAGAAACAAACACAAGATACCTGAGTGAGTTTAGACTGAACCATCAAGGTCCAATAAAGCCACCAGATAATGAATGACACATGCATGAGCAGTCTCCAAGAGAACAGTAGAACTGCCATCTGACGTCGGATTGTAGAACCCAGGCAAAAATAAAGGACCGCTACTGTGCGCCACTGATCTGGAAAGGGCCTGCTACACAGCAGCACGGGCATACCTTCTTGTTCTGCTTTTGGACCGTGACCTCTGAACTCTATACGATTTCCCTCGACCCCGGGAACGACTTCGACTTCGTTTTCTTCGGGAGCCGTAAGAAGAGCTGCTGCTTGACCGGTGCCTGCGTCTGAAAGAAACCAAACATCACCGCAATGCAAAGTTTTGGTTGTGGGGGCTGGAGAGATGGCTCAGTGGTTAAGAGCATTGCCTGCTCTTCCAAAGGTCCTGAGTTCAATTCCCAGCAACCAAATGGTGGCTCACAACCATCTGTAATGAGGTCTGGTGCCCTCTTCTGGCCTGCAGGCATACACACAGACAGAATATTGTATACATAAAAAATACATATTTAAAAAAAAAGTTTTGGTTGTGAGGATTAAGAGGGAATCTACAATTCTCTAATTTTTGTTGTTCTACTCTTTCCTCAAAGAAGACAGAAGACATAAAACATTATTGATCTCCAACACCCAGAAGGATGATTCAGATGGACTGGGTACAATTTTAAGATATTATGGGTTATATCATCAGATAATATAAGAACTATACCAACTTCTATCTGCTTGCTTACATACAAAGGATGTAGATACTTGGCCTGATTAGAAAAAAAAATGAAAAGAAAACCTTTGGGTTGAGATTTAACCCCCCTAAGTAATAACTACTAAAAAAAAAAAATATTTTAGCCAACAAAGTAAAACACACAAAATAACATGACTTCTTAAGAACATTACTGTCTCTACCCCATAAACAGAAATCAAGAGCATTAACCTTCTCTCGTAAGAGTGTGAGCGAGGCTGCCGGTCTCTAGACCAGGACCTGGACTCGGACCTTGGCCTCCGCCCGCCCTTCTTGCGGCTGTACGTCCTGCTGTCTGAAGAGCTGCTGGAAGAGGAGCGTCTGCGGTGTTTCTTTTTCCTCTTGCTTCTGCTTTCTTCCTCAGTGTCTGATGACCGGCGCCCCATTTCTACAAGATTACAATAAAACATTCCTCACTTAGTAACACAACAAATGAAATTCAATACAACTTTTTAAACTTAAATAAAAAGAGTAACTATGCTCCTTAAATTGGCTGTGAACTTCTGGATCCAGCTGATTTTCCTGCCATGCCAGAGTAGCTGGAACTACTGGGACAGAACCATACCCAGCTACATCTTAAAGCTCTTTAAAGTAAAACGTGGTTGGCTTTTTCCTAGCTGTGTGAAATAGCTTTAACACAATTTTGTAGTATATCAATGAACTTTTTACACATTCTGAAAAACTTGAATCTGCACCAACATTTTTGAACGTCTTCTGAATATCAATCCTAAAGAAAGTTCATTATATCAATTTTCTGACAGCTTAAGTTGTCCTTATTATTAAGAACATAACGTTTTGCTTAGTAACGAAATATCTAGTCATCCATTTTAAACTCCCTGAAGATGAAATAAACTTTAGAGTCAAACTTTTCAAGTTGAGTTCTAACTATTTAAAGGGTTTTTCTGTTGTTGTTGAGATTTTACTTAGTTTTATTTTATGTGTATAAGTGTTTGCCTGAATATATGTCTGTTTACCACATGAAAGCAGTGCTCATGGAGTCCAAAGATGGTATTAGATTCCTTGGGACTGGGTTACAAATGTTGTGAGTTACATGTGGGTGCTGGGAATTGAACCCAGGTCCTCTGAGCCATCTACACAGGCCCTGAGTTCTAGATATTTCAAAGGGAAGACCTCATCAGTCATTATGGAAGTATGAGATGAAACAATGCACTATTATCATTTATTTCACTTCTGAAACTGAGGAAAGAAACACTAACTCAAATACCAAAGTTGATGGTTACTGGGAAGTGAGCCAGCTCTTTACACACAGCTAGCTTGGTATGAGTCTTCCAGAAATCATTCAGCAATTTAATTTAAAAACTAAAAAGAATGTTTATACTTTTTTTGACAGCACAATCCTATTTCTAGAAATATATCTGAAATTTTTTATTAAAAGAAAGATAAATACATGGGCTTGGCATGTAACTTAGCTAGAAAACTGCTTGTCTAATAAGCAAGAGGCAGTAGGTTCTCCAGCACTGCGTAACCTCTGAGTGTTGGTGATGCCTAGAGTGCCAGCACTTGGGAGGTGGAGGCAAGAGAATCAGAAGTTTAAGGTCCTCCTTGGCGACACAGAGACAAAGAGAGAAGAAGGCTAGCTAGCCTGGGGCCTGGGGTACACAATTCTGTCTCAAAAAAAAAAAAAAAAAAACAAAGAAGAAAAAAAATTCATGAACATTTTATTACAGCATCATTACATTATATCTATGGAGGAGATATAAGAAAACACGTACATAGAAATCAAAATTAAAATGAACATGTAGAGAGAAAACATGAAAAAAATCAAAAAGAAATAGTTCCTTATAAGGATTTCCAAAATGCAAGAATGGTTCAGAAGCATCCCCTAAAAGATAAGAACAGTTCTTTCAGGCCAAACCACAAGCAGACGTAATAGCGTAACTGAATGCGGCTACGAGCATTAACCACCACCTGACCAGATACCAGAGGACTACCCAACTACAAACCCAGTCTTCAGCTGGCATCACAACAATCAAAAGTGCCCCTCATCTGCAGAGCGGGCACTGCATGGTGGGTGGGGCAGCTCCAAACTAACCACTGCCACAGCCCAGGACCTACATTTTGCTCCTTTGGGGTTTGCTTGTTTATTAGACAGGTTCTTACTATGTCACCGCAGGTGGCCTGCAGCTCTCAGAGTTCCACTGCCTCTGCATCCAAGTGCCAGGATTGAAGGCAGGTGAGCGTCACTAGCAGCTTCAGCTTCGCCATCACTACTCTGATTGGAAAGATGAATTCCTAATTCCACTTCCCCAGAAGGTAAGTAATAGTATTGAAATAATTAAATATATTGTTTCAAAATATAAAACATAGCCTTTCTTTTCTGAAGACTTTCTGCATAGTGATGGTCATAGTTGTATATTTAGTATACAAAAGAGAAAAATAGGATCCAGATTCTGATACTCAGGAATTAGCCAATCAGAACCTTGAATTACTATAAAGGTAGCCCTGAGAGTCTCATGTGCAATACTTTCTTGATAAAATAATTACTAGCTACCTTACAATATCATTAAAAAGTAGGATTCATCCTATGAAATAATTAGATCAAATGTCATATTTTACTTTAGTAATTATTTAAAACAAATTAAATATCATGACTATAAATATAATAATGTGTGAAAATACTGTTTTGTTTTGAGAATTATCAAATGATCATGACCTCTGAGTCAATTTCAGTATAAACATTTCTGCTAGGGTTAATTCAAAACTTTAAATAATCTATCTAGAACCATAATTTAATATTTGTAAATATAGTTTCTTAAAATTCTTTTTTATTATTGGTGTATTATATATATATATATATATGACATGTGTGGCCAAGGATGTACCTTAGTGTAATGTGGAAGTCAGAGGACAACTTTTGGGAAGTTGACTTTCTCCTTTATCCATGGACTGTGAGGATCAGACACAAGTCATCAGGCTTCCACAGCAAGCATGCAATTCATGCCCAGCAAATGCTGAGAAGCCTTGAGTTTCAAACTTTGAGTAAATCACTAATATCCTTTAGCCAGCTTCCAAACTGAATAAAATCAGCCTTGAATAAAAATTCAGAATGATCCTTCCCACTTAAAAATGTTTGTAAACTTATATATATTCATAACATGTACACATACACACGTATGTGTAAAGTACAAATCACATATTTTCAAACACATATGTATATAATATCCATTTGTAGATCTACTATATACATCTACATTAGATATCCCTGTATGTGTATATATTTTTAAGTATATGAAATATATGCCCAATTCAAGGGTGATAATATTTTTTTGCTTCTTCTGTCACTTTCACCTTAAGAACTGACAAATTGACATGTGTAGTAGCACACATTTTTGAAAACCAGCACTCAGGAGGCAGAGACAAGCAGAGCTCTGGAGTAGGAGGGTCCATCTGTATTTCTGTGCTTTGATTGGTTAAATAAAGACTCTGCCTGGCTTGTAAGATAGGTCAGCCCTTAGGTGGGCGGAGTAGACAGAACAGAAGTTCTGAGAACAAAGGAAGTGGGCCAGTCACCAGGAGGCTCCCATCACAGATGTATGCAGGTTAGACCTTTCCGGTTAGTCACCATGTGGTGACTTATAGACTTTTATAATGGGTTAGTTTATGAGATGAGGGCTAGCCAAGAAGATGCTGGTGATGATGGGCCAGGCAGAGTTTAAATGAATACAGTTCTCGTGTAGTTATTTCGGGCATAAACAAGCAACCAGCGGCTGAGCGGGCCGGCGGCTGGGGGCTGGGCACTGGGAACATAACCCACACCTCTCCTCCTACTTACAACAGAGCTCTGTGAAGTCAAGACCAACCTGGTCTGCATAATAAGCTACAGGTCATCAGACTACCCAGGGTTGTACAGTGTATGTGTCAAAAACATAAAACTTTTCTTTTACTCAAACAAGTATTTAAATTAAAATAACTTTTTATTAGGTCTTTAATACTCTCATTTAGAAAATACTGAAATGCCAGGATTTTATACTCTTATTTAGAAAATACTGAAATGTCAAGCATGGTGGGACAATACCTGTAATCCCAGCATATGGGAGATGGAGTAGGAGGATTTCCACAAGTAGGAGGCCAGGCAGGTCTAAAATAAATAAATAAATATATAAATCTGGAGCATGACTAAAGGCATAAAAATGTAAGTTCACAAGGATGAAGAAACTAGAAGACACCTAGATGGTGGTGGCGGACACCTTTAATACCAGCACTCAGGAGGCAGAGGCAGGCGGAGCTCTGAGTTCCAAGGCTACACAGAGAAATTATCTTGGGGAGAGAGAAAGAGAGAGAGAGAGAGACTAGAAGACAACAAGGAACAGCAGACAAGATAAATCAACCAAGTTTTAGGAAATAAAAAACTGATTAAGGATTTAGGACTACAAAAACTGAATACTAAGCCACTTGCAGAAAAGTCCAACATGAAAAAAGCCAATTCATGCAACCCAAATCAGAATGCATCAGGAGCGTGAAACACACCACACAGGCACAATGAGGCATAAAGCTAGAAACAAGAAACTGACTGAATTTCTGTACAAGAACTACTGTCAGCTCCCTCCCTCATGCCATCTGACCAGGTGATTAGCCTTCTCCAACCCCAGCAGGACATAAAGTGTACTGGATGGGAGTACAAGGTCTAAAAGCTCATTTGTTTTTTTAAGTGGGGGAGACACAGTAATAATGTCAAACTAAAAATTCCGAAGTCAAGTGCAGGCACATCCATGGAT